>LPNX010419205.1:1920-100606 GCA_001517045.1 Pseudotsuga menziesii
ACTTGGAGCTCGAAGCCACCGACATCGGACCAGCGCAACGGACTCCATCAACCTCCTCATTGGAGGTAACATCAATAAAATCACCATTATACATTTCTTTACTGTTTTTGCTTCATATTATTTACTTTTTACTGCTTTAGCTTAGTCTTTGTTTCAGTTCGTTTTTATTTAATTCTTACACATTATTGAACTGCTACCAAGGATTCTAGATTCCTTAGTAGGTGCTCATTCGCACAATCTAGGGTGAAAACCCTAGCTACAAGGTTCTCATTTCAAAGTGATCTATCACATCAGATTGATGATAAGCTTGGTGAAGTTCACAACTTATAAGAATGGAAGTATTTGATCTCTTTGAAGAAAATGAATTAGACACCTACATGAGTAGAGAGTTTCTAGTTCCAGAGGGAGATGAGGCTCAAAGACTTACACAAGAAGAACTTGGTCAAGGCCAAGAAGATCATTGTTGATTCAGTCACAGATAAAATTGTACCACAAGTGTCTTCCCTAAAGACACTAAAGATGTTTGATTCCTTGACCAAGCTATTTGAAGGGAAGAACATAAATCAGAACATGGCTTTGAGAAAACAGTTGAAGAATGTGAAGATCCAGAATGCATAACAACTTGAAGCTGTAGAAGAAGAAGTGGAGAATGAAAAAGTGGTGATAACCTCCTTGAATGGCCTCCCAAGATCATGGGATTCATTCATTCAAGGAATGTGTGCTAGAAGGAAGGTATTAATTTCAGCAGACTCTAGGAAGAAGAAGAAGCTCAACTCATAAGAAGAGAAGAGAAGATGGAAGCAACTAAAGATCAAGCTCTCACCATCCAAAGAAGATCCCTCAACCAATGAGGAATATGAAGATCTCAACTCTTGAAGAACCTCTTATCCACCTTAGAATTTGGATAAGAAATGATGCTATTGTGAATGAAGAAGATGATGAAGCTGAAAGCTCAAGAAGAAATCTACCCACAAAACAAATAAAGATAAGTATTCAATTGTCATTTCATGATATTGTTTTGTTATGCATTTGTTTATATTCAGTTGATGTATTATGCATGATAGAATGTTTGCATTAATGAAAGTATACTACTAAGATGCATGTGATGGGTATGTAGCTCATGGTGCTATACAAATCTCCATTGCTACTTATCTAGAATGAAACCTCTTTCAATTGACATATTGGATTAGTGCACAATATCAATGTTGTCCTGGTAGAGATGGAAGGAATCTAGAGAATTTTTGTGAGATATGGATGAATGTTGTATTGGCTAAAGTAGTTGCATGATCAGATATTTATGCATAAGAAATTGCCAGTATGAATATTCCTTATGAAATGTTTCTAACCATGCAAATGCATTTGACTTGTAGGAAAGATCGCATACATAATCGCCTACAACAAAAGAAGAATGACACTTGTTCCGAAGAACAAGTGACGATAGTTCAAGATGAAGAATAATATGACGAATGCAATGACATCATTGATGCACAACCTTCCAGCCATGAATAAGTAACCAAGAAGAAAGGGAAGACCAATTCAAGAAGAATGATGTCTAGGATGTAGTATCGATACATGAAACGAAGTTCATAGTTCCATCATGCAATAGATGGAAACATCGTGGGATACAAGGCATAGACTACGAAGAGACATTTGCAGCCACTAGAAGTGAAGTCACATGACAGGCATAATCATGTGTGCAAATGAAAGAAGGCCTTGTACGAGTTCAGAAGACACCCATGGGATAACACATACATGAGGAGCTTGATGAATATATTAACCTTTGCTACAAGGTTGATAAAGGATGACAAGCTCATAGATGGGTGCGAGAAGAATGCTTTCAAAGATAGAGGATCTTGGTATCCAATGATCCTAGATGGATACATAGAATATTAGTACTATAGGAAGCTACTTGTCATTATGGTACAGAATGTTTTAGTGCATAGAGTACGGAAGACAGAGGGAGAATGATTCTCTGCTTCGGAGGGAGTGACTGCAGAAGATCCTAAGGTTCGACATGGTATGACAAGATGGATAGATTACTAATGACTCTAGGCTTTACTGAGAATAAAGTGGATTCCAACCTTTGCTTCAAGGTTGAAGGTGGAAGGCCAGTGATGCTCCTATTATGTGTTGATGCACTACATTATAGGCATGGAGGTGTGGATAAGGGAAGTTTGTAGTAGAGATCCTGAATAGGTTCGGGATGATGGACTGCATGACCACACCTATGGCATCGAACCTGAAGCTATTGATTGTTACTTCATCAGAGTTGGTTGATGCCATGATGTATCATCAAATGATTTGTTCATTGATGTACCTGACGGATACAAGACCCGATATTTGCTTTGCTGTGAACACGTTGAGACATGTTCACTTGATGGTTTCAAAGGGTACAGTTGAGCATGGGCTCAAGTATGATACGAATCAGAAGATTAACCTAGGAGGCTATGTTGATTCAGATTGGGCAGTTCCATCAATAAGAAGAACACTTCAGAATGTTGCTTCAGTATGGGATCAGGTGAAATCTCTTGGTTTAGCAGGAAGCAGTCCTGTGTGGCACTGAGTATAGCTGAAGCAGAGTATGTCGTAGCTTGTTCATCTAGTTGTGAGGTAGTATGGCTGAGGAAGCTACTGTCTGATTCATTTGATCTCTAGATGGATGCTACTTGTATACATTGTGACAACCAGAGTTGTGTGAAGTTGTCAAAGAATCCAGTGTTCCGTGACAATTCGAATAATATCGAGATCAAGTATCACTATATCAGGGATATGGTGCATAGGGGAGCAATGAAGCTCCAATATGTTGCAACCGAGGAACATATAGCTGATGTGTTGACAAAGCCATTGGCTAGGGTGAAATTCGAGTACTTCAGGGAGAATCTTGGTGTTCTCCAGATCAAGGTTTCCTCCAAAGGGAAATGATGAGACCCATAGACATTCTGACATGGTGAGAGGATTAGTTCCTTCCATGGTCAGATGTAAGGGCTGAGCCATTTTGTCATTGTGAGAGGATTGGTTCCTTCCATGTCAGATATGAGTGCTAAGCCATTCTGATGTGACTGTAGGATTGGTTCCTACATGATCAGAAGTAAGCACTGAATGCCATTCTTGGAATGGAAGTGCCTGGTTAGTTACCAGGAATACTCGGTCTAGGACTGAGGGCCTTTCTGATATAGCTATAAGATGTAGTATTACATGATTAGATGTGAGCACATTGCCATTTTGATGTGATTGAGGGATTGGTTCCCACTTGATCAGATATAAGGGTTGTTGCCATTCTTGGAATGGAGGCACCTGGTCAGTTACCAGGTAGCTCAGTCTAGGACTAGGGGCCATTCTGATATGACTGTAGGATTGGTTCCTACTTGATCAGATGTGAGTACAAGCCCTTTCGAACATGCATGTTGGATTGGTTCCTCGCATGTGTCGGATGTAAGTGCAGATCCCTTTCGAACATGTATGTTGGATTGGTTCCTCGCATGTGTCGGATGTAAGTGTAGATCCCTTTCGAACATGCATGTTGGATTGGTTCCTCACATGTGTTGAATGTAAGTGCAAATCCTTTTTTAACATGTATGTTGGATTGGTTCCTCGCATTTGTCAAATGTAAGTGCAGAGCCTTTTTGAACATGTATGTTGGATTGGTTCCTCGCATGTGTCAAATGTGAGTGCTGGGCCTTTCTAACAGGGTTGTGGGATTGGTTCCCACATGG
Source organism: Pseudotsuga menziesii (assembly GCA_001517045.1). Lineage (NCBI taxonomy): Eukaryota > Viridiplantae > Streptophyta > Pinopsida > Pinales > Pinaceae > Pseudotsuga > Pseudotsuga menziesii. The sequence continues at coordinate 5,634 of LPNX010419205.1, forward strand.
TCAGATGTGAGTGTTGGGCATGCCTTTCTGATATGATTATAGGATTGGTTCCTACATGATCAGATATAAGTGCTGGGTGGGCCATTCTGACTTAGGGTCAGATATAAGCACTGAAGAAGACCTACATGGAGGCTAGGCCTACAACCAGCATGAAAAAGGGTTGGCTCTGTAGAACTTCCTGTGACGAGAAGAATCATGAGATAGCACCTATGATGATGATCCATCAGTGATGATCCAGATCCAGATGAAGATGAATTGAAGATGACGAGGGCTCAATGATGATCCAGATGACACAGAGAAGAAGACTTGTGTTGATAAAATGTGTCAAGAGAATACCTTCCTAGTTAAGAGGGAGTGTTGATGTAATTGTAACTTTGAAATGTATTCATTTGTATATCTTATATATTGTACCTCGATGTTTATTTTGGGATTTGTCTGTAATGTATTTGAGTCACGTCATACCCCGATGTTTATTCCAGGAAGTTTCTATAATGTAAACAAGTCATGTCAAGTCATTGTGGGTAACCCTCCTATTGGTCAAGGGTTAAAGTCCCCGCAGTTGTGGGGCCCTAGGGTTATTAGACTATCCTAGAGAATTCAACCCTAGGTGAGTCATTGTAAGTCGGGGCAATAGTCCCCACCATTGTGTTAAGGATAAACCTCCTTGTTGGTCGAAGGAGGAAAATTCCCCACAAGTTGTGGGGCACTAGGGTTATTAGACACTCCTAGAGATGTTGGCTCTAGTAAGTAATTGTTAAGTGAGTCTGACATGTTGGAGTGGTTTTCAAGTGAATGAAAGAATATAAATAGAGAGTGAGCCTCTCTATTTATCACACACACACACTCACTCATTGGGGTGCATGAGTGAGAGGAGAAGTTGCTGGGACAAGAGAGAGACTGCTACTGTCGGGATATCATCTTTATGTTTTTGAGTTTTACTTTTGGTGCTGATTTTATCTCTGAGGAAGTTGTGGGGTTTTATCCTTTATGGTTTCCCCAAGGAAAATTCTTTGTGTCTCTTGTCTCTTGTGTTTTATTTCTCTACATGTTATTCTCTTAGTGAAAGCGTCTAAGATCATAATGCTAGCTTGAATGATAAAAAATCTAACACTAGTATATTATTGGGATATTGACTCAGAGACATTCCAACTAGAAGGGATGCCCCTTAGCCTCAAGGTTGAGGATATATATTTCATTATAGGATTGTCCCACAAATGGGAAGTGGTAAACCTACAAGCTCATGGGATAGGAGGTGGACTAACCATAGAGGAGTACATTGTTGTTTATTGCCTCCCAGATACGAAAAAGGTTGGGAGTCGAATACCGACAAAATCGATCCAGAACCTAGGGCTAAAGGTCATACTATTAGCACTTGGAAGGATAGCAGGGTTGGAATCCCTCCACCAGGATTCAAGGCCTTTTATTTTCTATGTGGTGGAGTGTATACAACCTACTATATACGATTGGAGTGCCTCGCTGCTGAGAAACATGAAGCAGCAGCTCATAGACTGCAAGATGGGAAGGATAAGGAACTTCAGTTACAGGAGCATATTGAGTATTTATTTTTTGAGCGTGTGCCAGGGCTAAGCCCAAGAGTTGAGATTTCCCCACATGGTGCTCGGGATCCGGCTCATCTATGCTAGGAAGATGTCATGCGGAGACTAGGAGGGGGGCGAGTGGCCAACCCCTACCGAGGAGACTTCTTCCTCTGGTGGCGTAGGAAGATCATTTCCATAGATGACTACCCCTACCAGGGGATATACTTCCATGGAGACCTAAACATGCCCATTCTTCCTGGATCTGCATATGGGGAGATACGTAACGAATCTTGACTCAAACTTTCTTTTTTGAATTATTAATTTTTTTTGTGTTTTTTGATATATGGAATCAAAAAGACATGTTTTTGGTGTGATGACATATAGTGATACTCGGTCATGTACGTGTAGATGTGGGACCACGGTGACAATATGGATTCCCTTGTCATAGACAAAGAGGAAGAGGAGATGAGATCATGGGTGTTGATGCGGAGCAGACACTCTAAATATTTCACACAAACTTTGTTCGATTGACACATAGAGTTCCCATGGCACAAGTCGAGGACTTGCCTGAGGCCATGAAGCGCCAGGTGGTGGGTGCGCCATGCACATGGGTGTGTTTGTTTCATCCTCTAGCTAGAGACATTGTGTGCTACCATGATCAACACCCTCCTCCTCCGAAGGATTAGAGACCTAGGTGTACTTTTTGTTGTATGACCATGTAGTATATTTTGGTGGTTCAAAAGCCCCATTTTTGTATATGACACTTATGTATTATTAAAACACATTTTGGACATATATTTTAAGAAAAATACCTATGATGATCGGTTATTATTTTATTTACATGTGTAAATGTGTTTGTGAATGCTTTATCGTTTGTGAAACAAATGCTAATCTAGTACATAGTTAGCATATGAATCAACAACTTGATTAAAATTTCTTGTAATATGGATGTATGTTATGCTCTCAAATTCTTGTTCTAGCAACCTGGCACGCAAGAAACTTCGTAACAAAGTCAGATCCCTAACATGATACAAGCCATTAAGTTGTGAGACCACTAACTGCGAATCAAGACATACCTCAAGAGAGTGAATACGATGTGAAATGGCATCACGCAATAACTCAATAATGGCACTATAGTATGCAACATTGTCCAATGAAGGCCGTAGACAAACACCTCCTGAAAACAACACCTAACCCATAGGAGTATAAATCACCCAATCAACTGAAGCTGAGTTTTGAGTGTGGCGGCTAGAACCATCAGCGAATCCTACATAAACCAAAGACTCTGTCAATATCTGCCACAACAAATAGAAGCTAGTCAAAAAACTCGATCACCACAAGTAGACCAAAACTACGCTATGAAAATGTACAATAATATATAACAGATCAGCCTTGACTGAGAATCATGCATAGTGCTTTTTAAGATAGATCCCATTTCTAGGTTCCACCAAGTTTGTCTCTTAATAATTGACTAACTCGCAGGAACCTTTCTCTAATACATGCTTTACCACATAAGGACCATGCCACATAGGGTTAAACTTTCCTACCCCCGAGGGTTCCTTAGCTTGGTCCCACAAAAGAACCAAGTCACCCTCACTAAACTTCCTAGGATGGACAGACTTATCGTATTGGACCTTAACGTGGTGCTTGTTAATCTCAAGAGCCACCAAAGCATTTCGACGTTGCTCATTAAGCTGCTCCAAGTGGACCAAATACTCTTCCAATGTGGAAGTATCTGCTAAAAGCTCCACGGCTATCTTCAAAGAAGGGATTTCACACTCAACTAGTAAGATCGACTCCACCCCATGCACAAGGTGATATGGAGAAAAACCGGTGGTAATATTGACCGTGGCTTGATAATCCCACAAAGAAAGATACAACATGATATTCCAATTGGTCTTGCTTTGTGCGATGGTTGATTAGAGAATGGACTTAAGTGACTTGTTCACTACTTCAACCTGTCCATTTGCTTGAGAATAGTAAGAAGAGGAATGCTCTTGCTTATACACTAACTTCAAAGATAACTCTTCCGTCATCTTACTATGAAAGTGCCTGCCATGGTCAGTGACAAGATCCTTCGGGATACCGAACCGAGTGATAATCTAGTTGAATATGAAATACATGGTTGTCTCACATATGTGGTTGTCTCACATCTATGGTTGTCTCACTGTCAGATTTAATAGTGGGAATAGCCTCTACCCATTTCGTGAAATAGTCAACAACCACAATAATGTGATGGTGCCCCCCAGCTGAAGCTGGGTTGCAATCCATAAAATTGACCCCCCACTTGGTGAAGGGACCAGTGGTGATAATTAGATGCAAAGGGGCGTAATGTGAGCGCATGTTTCATGCAAAAACCTGGAAAGGGTGGCCCTGTTTGACTACATTAACACAATCTTTAAATATGGACAGCCAAAAATATCTCGTTCTCAAAATATTTTGAGCTGTAGAAAGCCTAGATAAATGACCACCACACGCCCCTCTGTGGAAATCATTCAGCACAAACTCGGCCTCTTCATAAGTTAAGAAAATACGCAAAATGGAATCAAACCCATGGTGGTACAAAGTGTTATCCATAATAAGGTAATTCGTTGCTACATGATGTATTCATCGATGCTCATATCGTGAGAGGTGAGGAGGAACCTTCAAGTTTTGCAAGTAGACAATAATGTCTCCATACCATGGGTCTACATCGAAGTGATAAAAATGTGCTCATCAACGAAAGAGTCCTCATGAACCTCTCCCTCATCCAAACTTGGAAATCAGATATGAGCTCAGAAAAAATTAATGACTTCTTTGATTTCACCGAAACAAACTCGAGGTCAAATTATTGCAATATCACAATCCATTTATTGTACTTCCACCCTATCATCCTTCTAGTGAGGATGAACTGAAATGGATTAATGTGATCTATAACAAAATTTTGGTGAAGAAGGATATAATGCCTCAAATGCTAAACCGCATGGACAGTTGCTAAGGCCAACTTCTCAACATGGGTATAATGAAGTTCCACATCAATAAGGTTTCGGATAAGATAGTATTTGACATTCTCATGAAGATCATCATCCTCTTGAACCAATATGATACCAATCATCTCTTGAGACATGACCACATATATCAAAAATTCACAACTATAGTCAGGTGGACTAAGCATGGGGATCAATGCCAAGGCTCTCTTCAACACATCGAAATACTCCTGGGATCACTCATCCCAAATAAATGGAGTGTCTTTATTCAAAAAACGCATGAAGCCTTTAGTCAAATTGAAAAAATTGACCATGAATCTTCGCAAAAAATTTTCCATACCTTGCAAACATTGAATATGTCTAATGTTACATAGGGGACACAATTGAAGTATTTTCTCAACCTTCAAAGGATCGACCCTTATACCGTCTTTGGAAACAATGAACCCTAGTAAGCAACCAACCTTCACACAAAATATGCATTTATGAGGATTTAACTAAATTTGATAACGGAGGAATCTTTGAAAAACCAAACGCAAATGATAAGGATAACACACCCTCATATGAGAGTGAGCAGCTAAGTCATCCAAATACACTTCAATATTATTTTTAAGATCATGAAAGGAAAAGGTCATAACCTATTGAAACATTGCTCTGGCATTTTTAAGGCCGAAGGGAACTGTCTGGTATGCAAATGTACCCCAAGGACAAATGAAAGCAGTCTTGTGTTTATCCTCGGGTTTAATTTGGATATGATTATATCCTGAAAATCCATCCATAAAGGAGAAAATTTTGCTCACCTGCAAACTCATCCAAAATATGATCAATAAATGGTGTGGGGAAGTTATCCTTAGGACAAGTTTGATTCAAGTCTCAAACATCAGTGCATACATGGATCGTTCCATGATGCTTATCCACCGAAGTGGGGTTTGACACCCATTCCATCAAGGGAATGGGATATATGAAGCTAGCTTTGAGCAACTTATCTATCTCAGCCTTAATAGCGGGTGATTTCCTAGGATTCATTGCACACAAACGTTGTCGAATAGGTTTAGCATCCAGATAGGTTTTGATTTCATGTCTGATAATGCGAGGCTCAATTATTGGCATTTCTTCATACAACTAAGCAAACATGTCTCTAAATTCTTTAAAAATCTCGGTGTATTCTCTAATATCATCAGGGGAACAATCCTCCCCAATATACACATTTTCAATCTTTCTAGGAATGCAAGAAATATTGATATGTATAGTTGGTGACATGTTAGCTATGTTCCCTTCGGCATACTTGCTAGGAGATCCTAATGGGACCGCAGGCCTACCAATTTTATCGCTAAATATCACCTTAAATTAATCACACTTAATATTATCAATCTTAGGGAGAAAATAATATCTATGATGCAACTCTCCCAAAGGTTATTCTATCCCACACATAGCCTCGAGAATAGCCTCTTCTGATGGAAAGACTCTCATCGAGGAAGTCATGTGAGTGAGATGACTCCACTACCCAAGAAGGCAGTGCATAAGGGTCCTCCTCCTCCATCTATGAAGAGGAAGGACTAGACTCTACAACATGATCAATATTAGCTTGATAAGCCACCATAGACATCTCGGCAGGTATAGAATCATCACCCAAAGTACTTAGAGAAGGAAGGGTCCAAGGATCCTCCATATGCAAAGTGCAAAAAGGAACCGAACTCAATGATGTTGAAGCCTTACCAAGACTAGAACCGATCATAAGAACAGGTGTGATACAAATAAAATTTCCCATTAACAAAGGATACATTCCCACCCCGATACTCTCAATTGACGGCTGAGAATGATCGATAACGAGGATAGAATCTCCCGACGATGCTTTCGAGCCAAAATTATCAAAGGATCTCTAATTGATCGTCACAATCTTCCCATCCAAAGGAAAACAAACAACCTGGAAGAGTGACGATGCGAATGCTTTCATGTTCAAAAATCCAGTTCATACCTAGTAAAATATTATAGTCGAGGGGCACATCAACCACCTCAACCTCGATTGCAATGGTCTTCCCTCCCAATTGGACCTCAAGGGAAGGAAGAATGTCATGCAGTCAAAAAGATACTCCCTAAAACGTAGTCAACATGGTCCCTGAATTAGACATTGCTGGAGAACCCAACCCCTTCCAATAGGCCAAAGACATCATGGAAGTCACAACACCCTCATCAATCATTGTGCGCTTGATGGTGTTATTTAGACACTCTACATGAACCAAAAGGGAAACATAGTAAGGAAAGTGAGGCTAGAAACCATGAGTTTCAAATTTGATCATTGAAGAATAGCTTCCATTAGCCACCCCAAGAGCAAACAACAAGGATTTCCTTTGCCAAGGACAAGTCTGAAGAACTTCTAAAGTAGACATCACACAAGGAGTCTGGCCCAAATCCTTGAAGATAGAATAGTTCTATGCATCTCAGGCATTAGGATTGTGCCCTGAATGATTTAAGACTCCCTTAGGAATGTGAGGTGGAGCTTCAAGATTATCACTAGGTTTTTCAATATGCAAAGGGCTCTTAGGTGGAGCAGGTTATTTTCCTAGGTCTGGTTGCGACGTACCATAATCCTTAGAACATGTCACAACATTTTTGGAAGACATCATATTAATGCAACCATGGCCAATCATGGTGTCTGCTGGGTTTGGAGTCCCAATAGAAGCACTACCAAGATCCATGGTCCTTGAGTTCATATTATGGTTTTGTGGTAAAGGATTTTTCAACACAGTTGGGTTCTATGTGATGAACTTCGAGGCATGTTCTATCCAAGGGCACAAGTGAGTGAGGTGATCATCCCCACAAAACTTACAAGGAAATTTAACCTTACGCTTAGGTTTCTTGTCCCCCCATCATTATTGTTTTTCTTGTCATTATTATAATTTTCATTCCTATTCCCACCCTTTTGGTTGTTTTTACCTTTCTTATTACTCCATTCAGGTTGCTGGTTACCTTTTTGGTTCAATGATTGTACTGAAAGTACAGTCGCTGATGGGGTAGGATGAAACGAAGCCATAGCTTGTCCCATCTCAAGAAGGTTAATAGACAAGTTATTCATTTGTTTTGTAATTGAACCTATAGGATTAGCACTTACGGAGCCAACAATGACATCGGCATGTGGCCCAGGTTTAAACTTAGGGTAAAAAATGGATCTAGGTGCGTTCGATATGATCTCATACAAGATCCCGGACTGAGCATAAATCAAATCCAACCGCTAAGCTCTAAAGATAGCTTTTTCCTCATTCTCTACTCCAGATGTGGAAACATCCTTTGCTATGTAAGGAAATAAATACTTGAGGAACCATTCCAAAAGGAACTTGGGTTTTAATGAAGGCCTTAATAATTCTCTTCCGTTTACGCCACTCTTGAATTTGATCAGAGATATTAGTGGCTTTGTCCTGCCAAAATTTCAAAAAGAGTTCAGTATCGGCATCGTAATGCATGGGTAGCTAAAAGTGATTGAGGAAGGTCATAGATAATTCATTAAATGATGTATAAGCCCCCCCAGGAAACTCTATGTACCACTTCGTCGGAGGCCTTGTGAGGGTGCATTGAAATAGCCTTAAACGAACCGAATCGTGATTCAAGGAGCTCGAAGAGCACCAAAGGTGGAACGTCGTGACATGTTCACTAGGATCTTCACTAGCATTACCTTCAAACTTTGGAATGTCCAAAGGAATCTTGGCAGGAACGACTGACCATGCCAGGTCATGAGAAACTGGATCATTTGTCAAAATCGACAAGTAAGGTAAATTCAACATTACAAGGAAAGGGATTCTAGGCTAAGCCATATAGTTCCATGCTCCCTCATAGGGTTGGTTCACATAGGTTTGATTGTTATAGACATCATGGCCTTGGCCAGTTGGATAGTAACCTCCTCCAATTTGACCCATATAGGGTTACGTATTGTAGTTTGGAGTACCTTGAGGTTGGGTTGCTACAAAGACATAGTTAGGAGACTGATAAGTGGGTTGATACTTAGACCTATAAGGTGTATAAGTTTTTCCATAATACGCTCTATAATATGGTCCATAATCTGTCCCATAAGACTGTCCATAAGATGGCACATACCCGACTGACATGTAAGGAGGCACATAGACTTGTGAAACCACGATGTGATTAGACGCGGGACGAACATGACTAATGGTATAACTCTGGCCCAAAGAACCATGTGAGTTAGGGGAAGGATGTTTCGTCAAAAATGCATTTGAAGGAACTAGTTTTGAAGTCGATGGAATATGAGAAGGGATGTAACTTGTGCCCCAAATATTCACATGTCTAGGATCAAATCCCTGAACGGGAACGACAGTGCTAAGCCTAAGATGACTGTGTGAAGGTCCTCCCACCGCAGGGATGGAAGGTGTAATATGACTAGTACTACCAAAACTCTCTGCTTGGAAAGGAATGGAAGTGACCCCAGGTGAAACACTAGGTCAACAACTGACACGACATTGGGTATTAAATCGGTCTCGGGAAGGTCTGGCATGCCATACCTTACTGTGCTAGTGCTAGTGGGTGCATTTTGAGTCTCACCACTCAAATTATGTGACCAATACTGGAGGTATGCATTTATGTAGTCTAGAAATTGTGATAAATATTCATGTGATGCTCCAACCACTTGGTGGTCAAATACAATGGGAGTCCCATACGTGCTTGAAGGTTCAACCTCCCATACAGAAGGTGGAGAAGTGAGACGCTCTGAAATCTTAGACCCATGGTGAGATGTGTGTGTGAATTAAAGTGATAATTAGTCCTCTCGGACTGTCTAGTTCTCTCTCCCAAAGGAGGAGGAGACGTAGAAGGCAGAAGTCCTGCTAAATGATGAGAATGGAGGAGTGTCACACCTGAATCCACTATGACTCAACAAAATAAAAATACTCAATCTTGCTACGCAACCCTAAGCAATATATCGTACACAGAGCAGACTCCTAAGAAAATATACAACCAAAATACAAACAAAGCAAGGGGAGGATATGTGAGCTCCCGAATGCAGAAATTATGCCTCACCTAAGATAGGCTTGAGACTCCTATACATTAGAAGTGGGGGTTCGTAACCAATTATAGTGGCCCTTAGCTTCAATGCGTAAAGTGACGATGTTTTCTGACACCTTCCTGTCCAGGACACCTACAGAATAACCTCTGCAAGTACCCCCTACAATACCTAGGTAAGGCAACTAAGGTCACCCCAATATAATCAATTCTTAGGCGGATAGTCATAAGTGGGATTAGCCGTATGGGCAGGGAAGCAAAGATAGAAGCTCGAAAGCACCAATCGGTACCTCAAAATCCCCCAGATATGAATACGATCCTGGAAATATCTTCGATGCTCATAGAAAGTGACCAAGGGCTATCCCAATCACAATAGTGTCTGCTTCCTCATGCTTGACTCCTGTGTAACAGGAGCTTCCTGAGAAACGCTAATTATACCAAGTATTTCTCTCTGTCGCCTAGACAGACACCTAATTGTTTGTGTTTGGTAGTCTTGGAGAATTGACTCACAATGAACTATTCCAAGAGTCTAAATCCTAATCTTAATAGTGAACTATATAAAAGAAAAATGTTTAGTTCATTTTAATTAAGCATTTATTTTAATGGTTGTGATTACTCAAAGGGAAATGGCCATGTAACTAATCATATTGTGACTCAATAGTGAAATAAATGTGCACACCTAACAAACAATGCCAAGTGCAAGTTTGTAGAATGAAAAATAGGGGATGCCACTACATGAGATGCAAGTTTTTTCCTCCAAATGAGAATGCAATCATTCCTAAATGAAAACCTGACTATAATTCAATAAGAAAACCTAATGCAAGTACCATGCAAGTGCGAAAATGCAAGAATGCATAAGTATGCAAAAGAAAAATATTTTTGTATTTTTTTAAATAAATGAGATATAGAAAGCAATAACAAACCCTACAACTCTCAGATCCTTCAACCACTCACAAACAATAGACAACCAAGGCACTAAGATAAAAGAGACCTAATGCACTAATCCTAAAACAAAAACAAAATAATGAATGACGTGAACAAAACTTAATTAAAAATAAATCAAAAGGGGTCTTTGGTCAAAAACAGAGGTTGTATATAGACACCAACAACACCCAAGAAGACTTAGAAATCATTAAAACTCACCCAAGAACACTCAATATCCCAAATAAATCTCAAAACAAAGGCATATGGGATTGTATGCAGTAAACCTACATACATACACGGGGATTCAAGAGAAAACCGAGTGTATACGCGACTATAATGCAAATACTCACGTACATGAAGAAAAATATGGAAAATGATAATCCAAGATCAAATTAATCCTACATGAGACTACTGGAAATACATACCTCCAGATCCGACACAGAAACAGAGAAGCAAAGAGCAATTCAAGCACATTGTATACCCAAAACCCCAAATAAAAACAACTAGGAACCTCCCCAATGAAGTCGCCAATTCTGTTACGGAGAGAAACTTCCTATGGTTTGGGGGTACCACAATAGACAGTATGACAACAGAAATCAATCTTTCCCAATATGCAAGAGCAGTAAGCAAATCTAACACTAAGGGATATAGAATCGTACCTTATTCTGGATGATTGACATAAATCCTTGTTGAGCATTTCCAATGCAATTGAAATTATAATTTCCTCTCAACAACAACAAACAAAGCAAGCATGATGTATATAAATGTGTTAGAGCTACTCTAGCATATATTATAAATCATGTATAAGCAAGTAAAGACATCCATGGATTCAATATTCATATTCAAAATGCACATGAATTGGATAGGAAAATATATTTGTATTAATAAATCAGAGATACAAAAGTGACAAAATCTGTCAGCACTTCTATGAACCGAAGAAATTGAGTCCTCCACTTGGGCCTCCACCACTTCAATCCTCCATCTCTCGATAGAAAGATCACAAAGAAAAGAAGTATCCATCTCAGAAAGATGACTGCCACGGGCTCTAGAGTGATAGTCATTCAATACTACCTAATTCCCATCATGAGTTAATAAATGCTGCAAAATATCATCAATGCCACACCGATACAATGTATCGTTAATGATAAGGTAGTATTTAGTGTGATGATGAATACGATGACGTTTGTCTCGAGTTGCATTGGGATGAAAACGTTGTTTCTAGAGATAGAGAACTAAATCTCCATATCAGGGGTCAGATGTACTAATGAGGAACAAATATTCATCAGGAAATGAGTCAATGGGTTTTGTTTCCTCAGTAATATGGGGAAGGTCACACATAAGTTCTACAAAGATAAGAGACTTCTTAAACTGGATTTCATAAATTTCAACTCAAATACCTGGAGTATGACAATCCAGTGAGAGTATTTCCCCCCAAGAACCTGACGAGTAAAGATGTAATACATGGAGTTAGAATCTGCATATAATGTGGTCATTCAGAGCAATATGTAGTGACAAAAATTTTGGACCATAATGATTGTGGCCAGAGCTAATTTCTCTAGATGTGAGTATCGATTTTTATAGTCCAAAAGACTCTTACTCAGGTATTATATCACACATTCATGATTGTGCTTGTCCATTTGAACCAAAACCATACCAATGGTGGATAGGGATGCAACCACATACATGGAGTAGTCCTTAGTATAATTGGGTGGTTGCAAGATGGGTGCATGCATGATGGCATGTTTGATATTATTGAATGCATGCTATGCCAGGCCATCCGAAACAAAGGGTGTATCCTTATTTAGTAAATGCATGAAACCATGGGTTTTCTCAGCATAGTTACTGAAGAATTGATTTAAAAAGTTTGCATACCCTTGCAAAACTTTGGAGGTCTGTAACATTTGTAAGGGCGGGAAATGCCAAGATGGCTTCGATTTTCAGAGGGTTTATGTGGATGCCATCCTTTGAGACAATGAAACCAAGTATTCCACTAGTCTCGACATAGAAAACACACTTGCATGGATTCAACTATATGTTATAGTGGTGGCATCTGATAAAAAGGCTCTCAAATGATAACCATTGTGATCCCGCTACTGTGAGTGAGCAGGAAAGTCATTGAGGTATGGTTCTACAATGTGTTTTATGTCGTGGAAATCATAAGACATGGATTTTTGAAAAGTAGCACCAGCATTCTTCAAACCAAAAGGTAATTTTTTGTAGGCAAGGGTCCCCCATAGGCAAATAAAATCTTTTTTGTTTTGATAAGATGGGAGTATCTCTATATGATTGTACCTAAAAAATCCATCCATGAATGAGAAGATGATGCTTTTGGCACAAGTATTAATGATTTGATCAATGTACGAGGTGGGGAAATTTTCCTTAGGACAAGCCCGTTTAGAATCCCAAAAATCAATACAAACCCTAATGGTGCCTTGTTTTTTATTTCTAGGGACAATGTTAGACACCCATTCAGTCAAAGGTACAGGGTAGATAAACCCAACCATTAGAAGTTTTTCAATTTCTTCCTTAATGGCTACTTCTTTCCTCAGATGCATGTGTCGAAGTTTTTGAAGGACTGGTTTGGCATCAGAGTAAGTCTTGATCTCATGAACGATGATGCAAGGATCTATCGCTGACATTTCTTCATATTTCCAAGCGAAAATATCTCTAAATTCTTTAAAAAGGGTTGTATAAGACTGTAGCTCTGAAGGGGAAGAGTTATGGCCTATATTGATGTTCTTTATGATTCTAGGCTTCACCAATATATCAACTAGGATATTTTTGGTAATATTACTCATATTACCCTTGGACTCAAATTCTCAATGTCATGGATGAGTACCGGTGGGTGAGGATTAGTTACGATATCGAATGAAACCGTTGTTCCAAAAAGGTCCTCTACCATATATATGGTGATTGGGAAGGAAAGCGGATCGATGATGATGATATTTTCAAGGAATATTGTCTAAATACATAACTTCCATGATGGACTCATCATAGGGTAGTGAATGCAAAAGATAATCTATAGATGTGGGGGGGTCTCTAACCAATACGATAGGTGATACATGCTTGAAGCCACCAAAATATGTTCATTGATGGGGGGTGACTAGTGGATTGGATAACTTGATACATTTCTTCGAAAGAGCTTAACGATGTCGAATCGGCAAGTGATTTCCATTTATCTAAGGAATCATGGCTCAAATATAAGATCATGTTCACGGATGTAGTCTGTGATGAAGGAGGTGGGGTATTCAAAGGATAAAATCCCATGAGTGAAGAGTCTTTCAACAGGAAAAATCCTATGTTCTGATATTGTGGAGTTGAAGAAGACAAGAGTGGAAAATTGTTCGTAGAGTTGGAATTTGTGTCTTGTGAATAGAAATATAGCTGGTCAAGGGTGACAATATTACCTTGGAATGGCAACTGGACTACCCAAAATACAGATGAAACAATGAATTGCATTGCATAGAACCAATTTCGACTTAGAATAAGATTGTAATCAAGAGGAGCGTCGACCACTTCAATATGAATGGACACTAATATTCCCCCAAGTTCAACTTGGAGGGAGGGTAGTAGCCCATAAGGATGAAAACCATGACTATCAAAGGCCTTTAATGTCATAGGAGAGCGATTAATCTCAGGATATCCGATAGATCTCCAACAAGATAAAGACATGACCGAAGTCAAGGAACCCTCATCAAATACGGTATGCCAAATCATATTCCTAGTAACTTTTGTGGATAATTGGAAGGATAACTAATGGGAGAGTCGATAATTGTAATCATCTAGTCTAAAAGTGATGATATTACTACTCTCATGATCCATAGCTCCAAGGACAGGCACTAGGTTATTTCTCTGTGTGGGGTAGGTTTGGAGTACTTCAAGAGTAGACATGACACATAGTGCTTCGGCCAAATATTAAACTACATTGTAGTACTGGGATGCATGTGTGTTAGGGTTGAATACCAATTTTTGGAGTGTACTCTTTGGTGGACGGAGAACAGTATCAAGAACAGGTTTTTCAGAATGAATTCCATTGGTAGTATGAGGGGTGGAAGTTGAAGTTTTATCGATGGAAGTGTCATCATCTTTCTTAGTTGGAGGTAGGTCATAGCTATAATATCAGGTATTAAGATCAACCATTTCACTAGACATCATTTTAACTTCATCTATGGAAGATGAAGAAGACCCATGCAAGGATTGGTGGTCAATCAATTGTTGTTGGGTAAGGAAAGGATCATTTGAAATTGTCAGAGCGGGGGTATATTTTAGAAATTTACTGACTTCCTTGCGAAGAGGAAACTCCTTGGTGAAGATACCACCTTTGCATATGAGGCAAGGGAATTTTTCCTTTCTCCTATTTTTAGAGTCAACATCGGGATTCTGTGTTTTTCTACCTTCCTATGGTTTCTCATATTTCTTAGATTTATTCTTTCCTTTCTTCTTTCTTCCCAAATATTTTGAGGATTTAACTGCATTCACTTCGGTCAAAAAAATAAGAGGGGAAGCAATTTTGGGGGTTTAAATAGTCTAACTAGCAGACGAGGCTGATTGGTTTTTATTTTTTGAGGTTCTGGTCATCGATTGTGTTCTAACAGAACCAAGAACTCCATTGACGAGTGGGTCCATTGAAGTTCTTGAAGGATATGAAGTAGGACTAGGAGCGTGGGAATTTTAAGTTGTACAAAGTTTTTGACTGGATATAAACCAAGTAAAGGTACTGCGCATGACTGATAGCTTTCTCCTCGGTAACAACGCCTCCCATGGAAACATCCCTAGAAATGGTGGGAAGAAAAGATTTAGTAAACCAATCGACAAGCAACTAATTGGGAATGGGATATTTTATCAACCTACGTTGTCATCTCTACTCATGTATATGATTAGATATATGAGTAGAAGTGGGTATGGTGAAGTGAGCTCAAAAGATCCATACATGTTTCATATTGGATTGGTAACTAGAAATGTGTCAAAAATTCCATTTCTAAGGTGTTGAGATACCAAAAGGAATTGTAACCAAGGAAAAACCATGGATATGTGCAAAAGCACCTCCCTTCCGTATAGAGGAGGAAAGGGTAGAGTCAATGGATAAAAGACAATCTACAACAAACTATTAGAAAATAAAAGCAGATGCGAGACATCCATAGACTGCAAATTAAAAAAACAAATATGAAAGAGTATACCTTCCTATCTAGTTTGAAAGAGGGCCACTATGCCAAAACTTAGAAGATGCCTCTCCATAAGAGACGGTTGGGTGGAGTTTTGACTCTACACACCAAGGGAATGAGCAAATGGAGGGAATGGAGTTTTGGGGGATGAATAGCTTGAGAGTGAAAGGTCTCTCAAGGTACTCATGCAAGCATTATAATGACATGAAGAGGGAATCATGTGTGATAGTGACCCCCCACCCCTCTATTTATATCCTTTTTCTCTCATTTTTGGATTTTAGACCCTGGTCAGGGTTTTGGGCCCTACCCAGGGTTTTAATCCCTTTTTCCTTATTCTGTAGCTCATTTTGGGGGATTTAATCCCTTTTAGGGTTTTTAGCCCCTTTTTAAGCCTTCTAGCCCCTTTGTGAGCCTTTTAGCTCCTTTGTGATCCTTTTGGATCCTTTGTGAGCTATTTTGGCTCTGTTGGGGTTTTTTAAGCCCTTTCTTAATTATTTTTTATCCTTTAGGAGAAACATATAGGCTAAACATGGGTTCGGGGGTCAAATGGGTTAGTATATGGATGTCTACAAATGGTGTAGCCTGGATAGAGAATGTTGAGAAAAATTTTACATTAATAGGAATGTTGGGGTAGATCAATTTACCATTTCGCAACGACCCTAGTGAGGGTTCTCTAAAACAAACATAGACAGATTGAACCATCCATCAGAGAATTAGATAAGCACCACAAATTATATGTCATCACATGGTTTTTGGGGTCCTCACTGGGTTTTCTATCTAATTTTGGTATACCATAGGGTAACTTGACAGGGATAGCTGGCCATGAAGGATCATGATGTATGGGGTCATTAATAAATCTAGATAGATATGGAAAATCTAAAGGATCTAGAAATTGTAACTGTTTATTAGGATGATGGTACTGGTAATACTAATAAGGCATCTGTGGACTAGTAGGGTTGTAAGCCGATTGATAAACGAGTGTCTCCAATGTTCCCATAACCAGTTGGTTCATGCATGATCCACTCGAGGGTCTGCCAAGTGGTGGGTCGCCTGGGGTAGGTGGACCTTGAGGGGGTGGGACTCCAGATGGAGGGGTTCCTATGGGTGGTGGACCTCTAGATGGTGGGTCTCCACATGGTGTACCTCTAGGGGGTGGGCCTCTAGGTAGTGTACCTCCAAAAAATGGACCTCTAGGTGGTGGACCTCTGAAAGGTGGTCCTCCAGGTGGACCTCCATAACTTCTAGCAGTGTTTACAAGTGCTTCCCTAGGTACAGGTACATTTGACCAAATAGGTTTCCCCCATGGGGTATGCATATCTTTGGTGTATGGAATTCTAGGATAAACAACCCCTGAGGGTGTAGGACAATAAGTTTGATGGACCATAGGTGTTTGATTTCCTGGGTAGGTAAACCTCATGACAATTGAGTAATGGAAAATTGAACCCATGAGGTTTGTCCCAAGCCGGAAGAGGGGATAACCACATTGCTATTCATAGTATTTGTACTAACTTTTGGTTTCCCTACGGCCATTTTTTTCCCCATAATAAAAATGGTTCCCCTGGTTGGTAAAGCAAGTTGGGCTGGGGGTTTCCCACCGAGATAGAAGATCTAGGGGAGTTAGAAATAGATGGGGGGTTCATAGTGGGTGGGATAGGGATGGAGGGTTGATCTAAATCATGAGTACCCATGTTTTGAACCAATGACCCTGAGTTAAGAGCCACATGAGATGGTGAAAGAGAATGGTATCCATGGGGAGTTATTTCTAAATGATGGGGTAGAGGAGAAACACTCCTCCTTCTTATATTTTGTCCTATTTTACGCAAACTATGAATAGTTTCCTGGACTGATCTGAAGAACTCTTCGTTCGTGGGGAATGTAGTTTCATGAATGGGAGTAACATAAAATAAGCTGGTAGTTCCATATTCAGAAATGGATTTCCCTAAAGAAGTCTCCCAAAAAGGAGCGTTTGGACCAAATTCTTTTGCCACGGTATCTTCTGATGGGTGGTTAAATACCCAATATGGTGCACTATGTTAACCTTCTATTCGAAAATGAAAAAGTGGTGACTTTTGCAGAAGGTTGTTGGAGTATCACAAGATTTTGAAAGGAGGAAATTTCTTCCTCGGATTCAATAACCAAAAATATTTCTACATGTGACTCAGTCATAGTTGGTTGGACCATGGTTTTCCCTTGGATTTCTTCCACGACATGAGGACAGTTAGGTGGTAAACCCTGCAACCTACAAGATCATCTCACAAGTAGCTCAGACATCGTGCTGGCCGAATATTTCTACTCTAAATTTCTATGGCAAGGAAGAGATCACAAATGAACAATACTATGCAAGCTAAGGTCATAAGTAAACTTAAATGATAGGAGGGGTTGATGAAATCCAGTTCCCTACTAGGATTTTGAAGTTGTCACAACTTGTGATATATCGAGGGGTCCAACAACAAAACACAACAAGGATGATTGGTAGCATACCCTTGCATGAATACCCGACTAAATGAACGACACGTGCGTAGTAGCTCCTCGAGTGTTTTTCTCTGTGTATTTCTCCAAAAAGACAGCCAAAAGGATTTTCTTGGTTTGTATGGGTGTCCTAGAGGGGTCTCCCAATATACACTAGGTACGTGAGAGTTCAAATCCATATTAACGTTGTCTAATGCACAACAGTTCGAAAGGGGCCTTCCTATATACCACTAAGTATGTGAAGTACCTTTCGATATACCTCAAGGGTACATGAAAGGTCGTTCGATATACCAACAATACATGGAAAAACCACATGATCCCCAGGATGCAGTGCAGGAAAATAATGACAACTCCTATGTTTTAAGACACAGGAACACGTCTCTATCCTATCACTCAAATTACTAAAAAAAATTAACCTAAGCTACCTTGATTTTATCTTGATGGTTAGAGAATGTTTGTGGAATGTGGATCAAGATGTAATATTAAGATCTAGATGTGGTGAAACTCTTCTCTTCGATGAATGCTACTTAGAGTAAGGGAGAAATTTTTCTTTTTCCAAGAAAAAGTACTATGCAACTTTCAACAATTTTATCTTTCAATATTTTCAACAAATTTCCAAACACACAAGAATTTCCAACACTAAGCCTAGAACATGTCGGAAAGGTAAAGGAAATAACAACTTCTAACTTCTATAAATTTATACTTTCTCAACCAAATGCACGAAGAGAAATTATTTTAACCACACAAGCAAGCCAAAAGAAATCAAAGTAAACAAATAAGCATTTTTTTCATTTTTGATATGATTTGAAAAATAAAGAGAGCTAAAAGAATTCACTCAATAAGAACAACAATATATCCTCTCCCTATATGACTAATCTACTTAAATAACAAGCTCTCTTTACCTTGGGTGAAGAAGGCTATATTTGTTCTACATATCCTTGTGCGATTAGTTGTGCCTACAAAGAATACATATAACAAGACAAAACATGAGAGAAACAAGATAGATCAATAATCTATACTAATGATCAAGGAGACTAGTAATAAACAATCAATATGAGCAAAAATCATTTATGGGAAAGGGAAACACTTTTGTATTAAGAACAAAAAAGGATATCTACAACCGAATCCTTGATGTCGAAGATTTTCTTTTTAAAATATATTTGACACACTCACACACTATCAACTATGCAACCTATTGCTCACAAAGTCTCTCTCTTTTCCACATATAACAGACTTCAATCCAAAAGCATAAGGATTCTCTCTTGGTGTCCCCTTCACATGGTCCAAGTAGCTTGCATTTATAGGCCAAAGGAATCCCAAATGGGTTGATATATTTTGGGAGGAAGGTAGGGAATGATCCCTATGGGTGAGGGGGTTGAGTGCTAGCTCTCCCACATAAATAGGATCATCCTCCATGAGATATTTTTCTTGTAAGCTTCTCAAAACTTCTTTTTTTTCGTTGTTGGGATTGATGATGATGCTTGGAAGAGAGGCAAGTGCATCGACGCACCTTGTGGTCAAGGGAAGGGCACCACTGGCGCCTTATGCCAATGGTAAACAAGTGTCATGCCTATATAGCACTCTGTGTCAGTCCATAAAGGGCACCAAAAAACCTATATTTTTAGCAATAAGGCCCAAAAAGGATATTTGGCCAGGGATTTTAGATGATAAGAGCATTAGGAAATCTTTTGGGTGTAACAGTGATGTCTTGAGAAACTGGTAACATTGAAGTTTTTGTTTTCTTTGATACAGTTATATATGTGAATATTAACTCTCTTTTACAATTTATTTTCATATCTTGATTTACATACACATTGTATTGATTATATTTTCACTTTCAAATACACCATGTTTAAGTTTCTGATTGTATGATTTTTATAGTTATTATTAGCTAATTTTCATTATTTAATATAAATTTTATGTCATTATTCATATGATTTACTATTCTTATTATCTGTTTGTATAGATTATTTGGATCGGTAACTATTATAATATTTCATATATTGGACATAATAGAACTTGTTGTTTCGTGACAATACTTATGTTATAGGTTATAATAATTTATTATTATTTCTTATTACAGATTACTGTAATTTACTTTTATTGGGATTATGATTTATTAAATAATATTTTTATCATAATATATTATATCTTCAACACCATAACTCTATTTACAATAGGTGTTAGTAATTAGTTAAAAAATTCTCTTGTCCAAGATAGATTAGTATAGCTTGTAGATAAATAACTAGTTTTAATTTAGCAGCTGTTAAAAAGGTTGATTCTATTAATAGTTAGTTAAGTCTTCATCTGTTAAGTAGTTTTTTATAAGACTTTTGAAACTTAAAAATGGAGACTCGCCTTAAGAGAGAGAAAATTACATGGTAGCAGGACCATAACCTGGAAGAATTAGCTACACCAAACACACCGAGGGGTGTGCTAAGTGCCTTGTGTGGGTTAGTTCTCAGTAGTTGGCCATAAGCAAAAAATCAGCACAAAAATTCCCAAGATTGGGTATGTGATGTATGGATATGTGATTTAATTTCCATATACTCTGTACCTCGAAATCCAAGGAACTCATGTGAAAAGCTTTCATTCTCATGCTATTGTATCACCAGTTTTCATGAATTTTTCTTAAATCTGGAAGAAGTTTTATATCAAATTTGTATGAGGGTCCTTCTCTGAATTTAATGATGTTGGGGAAGCCATATATGATGTATT
Source organism: Pseudotsuga menziesii (assembly GCA_001517045.1). NCBI lineage: Eukaryota > Viridiplantae > Streptophyta > Pinopsida > Pinales > Pinaceae > Pseudotsuga > Pseudotsuga menziesii. The sequence goes on from LPNX010419205.1 coordinate 26,412, forward strand.
ACTATTTAATTTCATTCTAATATTCTCTGTATCTAAAAATAAAAGAAACTCATGGCTGAAAATCTTGTAATCTCATGATGATTGAATCACTAGTTTTCATGACTTTGGATTCACTCTTGAAGGATTTTTATATCATATTTGTATGAGGGATTTTATATGAATTTGATGCTATTGGGATGCCCATTTGTATTATATATGTGACCACTATATTTCATGTTACTATTTGAACCATCTATTATACTTTCATGTGTCAAATTTGAGCTATAATGCAATTTCCCCATAAGCAATTTCCATGAAATTTACCATACAAATGTTTCACTTCATAATTAGTTTTAAGATATTGATAACCATGATTAATGATATCCATTGAAGTCCTATATTCATACCCATAATATTTTCTGAAATTTTGGGTGGCCGTACTTGAGTTGAAGAGCCAAATTTTCCTCCGCCGCTGGGGGGGATTTGACCTCAATTTCCTAGGAAATTTGCACATTTTCTCCTCGGCCCCAAACCAAGCTGTAGAAGCTTAAATTTATATCCAAATTTTTCATAGTTCATATTGGGATGTTCTAATACTCATAATACAATTTCATTTAAAATTTGAGACCATTTGCAGTTAGTTGGAACCACCTACAATCTTGACAAGTAAAGCTCAAAAATTGCCCAAATTGCACTTTTCTCCAAACGTCCAAGTAGGGAAATTACAATTTTGGTGTACCTTTGAGGTAAATTAGAATAGGTTATTTATTTTAATTGATACATTGTAGAACTTTTCTATGATTTGTCTACCCATCTATTGTTTTAGTCGGAGATAAGCAATGTATGTTACGGTTAGTACTATATAAGCAAAATTGTTTGGTAGATAGTACTACTAGCTGAGAAGCATACTAGAGAAAGTTACTTGCGATTGTTGGAGAGTGTGACCATACTATGATGGTTGTATAGATTGACCATACTTTTGATTACTGGAGAGTGTGACCATACTTTGTATGTGTATCCAGTCAAGTATGCTTATCCAACTAAGTATGCGTATCCAATCAAGCTATGTATCCAGTTGGAGATGTGTTATGATAAAAAACATTGATAAGAAGTTTTACTTCATTAGATACATGGTCATGTAAAATGAAATTTTAGTACATAACTACTGATGAGGAGATTAAAAATGTGTGGATAAACCGATGATTAGTGATGAAGTTCATATACTTCTTAGATAAGTTCGGTATGGAAGAAAATTGCCTGGTAAAAAAGACAAAGTCTTCCTCGCTGAGAGGGAGTGTTGTTTGTAAAACATCAAGATTCATTCTACGGACTTGTTTCGTATCAAGTCAATACTTGTGTTGTATCAATCCCCATTTATATCCTCATGTGTAGAGGTGGGATGCTAGTATTGTAATCTTGTATAATATCAAGACTAGCCTTCTGTTGTATCAAGACTATAGACTTGTGTTGTATAAAGTCTGGACTTGTGTTGTATCATGTTAATGATTCTCATTGACGATATCCTATGAGATGGATCTCCAATTGTGGAGGTATAATGCTTTACTTATTAAAGCAGTGATACTATGTCATGTATTACTAACCATGGTCATTCGAGATGGATAAATCTATTACGTCTACTATAGAGACTAATAACCTCTAGAGTGAATTACTTTCGTGCATGAATATATGGTTCAAGGTAATAAGATATTATCATTAGTGTGTGTGACAATTATTCTTAATATAAAATGATAAGATGGATTTATAATATATACACTTGTGGACCATGAAGTAAATGATAAAGAGATAAGCATAGAGAGATAATCTGGATTTCCTAAAGATAGCTAAATAAAGCTACATATGTAAAGATCTAGTTAAATATGAATGCGACAATATGTTCCTCGGTTAAAGATTATGTGCTTTAGTTAAATAAAGAATCTCTTTGTGATCCATGCAAAGTTAAAAATAGTAAATAAGGTGATTTTTCATGGATGTCACTAAAAGTAAATCATTGATGAAACTAAGAGTGAAGCAATGATGACACTAAATGTGAAGAATTTATGTCACTTAAGGTGAATCAATGATGATAATTAAGGTGAAGCACTGATGACACTTAAGTTAGCATGTTAACTCAGTAATCAACATTCAATTAGAGATTAATTTCACTCCCATATCAATCAACTATCAGTTAAATCTATTCTTAAGAGGAATGACGCATGACTTGTGCATAGAGAAGAATCCAAGACAACGAATTGGCACCATTGAAGGAAAATTTGAATTTGTAATGCATGGATGGCTAATTATCATACATCCATTAGCTAGGGTTTGCATGATATGATTTTTGACTTGTTATTAAAGAGTCGGGCACTTGGAAAGTTCAGTAGAGTTGTTGAAGATGATATCTCTTCTCTATTTCTCCTAGTTCTATCTTATCAGGAAATATCCTAATGTTTTGTAAACAATTTTCTACAAGTATATCTATTATACTCAAATTATTGTTGGGATTTTCATCCTCTGTATCTGGATGGTTTTCATGGGTTACATCTTGTCTCATATGGTTGAATGATTTATGTGGTTGATTTGTTTATGAGATTCATATGTGTAGTGATTATTGATAAAAAAATTAAAGTTCATAGTATCTCCATATTTTCTCAAACATCGATAGTGTTTCCTCCCTCTTTTATAAAAAATTTGGATTCATTGACAAGCTACCTCTTCAAGTGGCCTACTAGCCTCAACCAGTGCACCCTCCTTAACTAGATTAGGAATTGTATATTTTAGTGTTGATTTCTTTATTTCTTTATTTTGATTTAGTTGGATTTTTTTATTTTGGAAAATATTCCATTGTCTTGATTTGATCTTCTTTCCTTATTTTAAGAACTTTCCTTCCTTGTTGCTTTTACTAATGTTTTCCATATTTTCTGCTTTACTTCTTCTTTCTTGATTTATGTTGCTTTTCTTCAAGTTTCCTTCTTTTTTATAGAAACTCTAATGGCCCACCTTATCTCCTGTGTGCCCTTATGGCCACATGGGTAATTAAAACTAATCCAAATATTAATTAATAATTAAAATAAACTAACTATAGGATACATCAAACTCTAATGTTATTAATTTAATTAACTAAATAATTCCTTGTCCAAAAATTAATCCTAAATCACATTATGAAATTTTTCCAAACCCCTAGGGATATAATGGGCTAGGAAATTGATCAAGGAACCACTAAGGAATGGAAATTACTCTTTAAAGCATTAATTTAACCTTGGTACGGATTTATATTAACTTTTGCTTCCATCTTGAATAAAGACTAGGAAGGAATATTGTAACTAGAACTTAGTTCTTGTTTCTTAGGTTCTTTCCTCCACTTATTTTCTAGGCCGCCTCTCTCTTTTAGCTTCCTCTCTGATCTTATCTCTAAGTTAGGGCCTCCAAAATCACCGAAAGATCCAAACTTTGTCTCTAGATCCGCCATGAGGATTGACATGTTGTGTGAGCTATATGCAACTCGTATTTCCAACTTTGTAAATTGCTCATCATAATCACCCACCACTTCACCAGACTTCTTTTATATTGCTAATGTTTGAAGAGTTTTCTCACCAACTAATAGATCCTGCAATTTTCCACTAAAGGCTAAACAAAACTACTTTGATACTAATATTATCTGTAAATTGTCGTGTATACTCCACTGGAACAATTCATCATAATGGATCTTACAACTTTGTTCTTTTTATTATCTTATTTTCATAAAAATGTTAAATAACTAGATCTATAAGAAAAATATCTAAAGGAAAGAAATACACAATCACATAAATAACACAAGATATACCATAGGAAAACCCAATATGGGGAAAAACCCAACGAACAATGAGGATTTTTTCTTGCTCTTTTATATGGAGTACAAATACAATAAAAGTCTTACTCTCTATGGAGTTACCTATAAATACACTACCATATGGATACTACATGATCTCCTCCTTCCTCTATTCTACTCGAATATCCACTCCCATGTTGTTGCTCAACTATGGAATGAACAATAATTCAAAAAAATGGAACCCCTTTTTCCTCTTAACATGTTGGTATTTAACATATATATTGATAGTTGTCTAGGGTTAGTTTTATGGTTTTTGCATGCCCCAACTTCTAATTAGGGTTAAGGATATATAAATTCTAGAATTTTATTGAAAGTACACACATGATTAGCACCATATGTGAGAAACATGAGATGACATGGAATCTAATCGATACCATGGTGGTAAACTAGATCATTAGAGAGAATTTGAGGTCAAAAATGGGCCTCAAAAGGACCAAAATGTACTATAAAAATCAACCAATTACATTCTAGTAGATGACATCATCCTCCATGGTTGAGGTGGCATTACATGAGTTAAGAATGATTATTTGTCACATTTTCTATGGTGGATGAAAATCCATAGTTAACCAAGGTAGTGGTACAAGTACTTTTAAGTCATAAAGTGAAGTACTCACAATAAAAGTCATTTCACACTTTCTCATAAAATAATATTATTGTTATTTTCAAGTAAAGTACTCACAATTCACTTTCTCATAAAATAATATTATTGTCATTTTCAAGTAAAGTACTCATAATTCATAAAAGTGTCTTTTCAAAAAACTTTATAAAATAATATATTGTCATTTTCATGTTTTTTAATTTTAAATTATATATTCACTCAATTGTATTTAATATCATAATGTCAAACTAATATATATATATACATATATATAATCTTGTACTTTTAAAATAAATTAAATTCATAAATGATATTTATATGAAAAAATTATGTTAGTTATGCATATAAATTAAATTCATTTTTGTTTAATTTTATTTACAAGTTGAAGACAAATAAATGTTAAAGGACAATAAATTTTTGGGAATTTCCAATGAATCTTAGTCACATCATTCTAGAGTTATTTTATTAATTTTATTTATAGTCAATTTAGAAAAGTAACTCAACCATGGTTATTTATATTGTGCATAAAAAGTAGTGTAGGAGGTGAGTTGTCATATATACCTACCCCATAAAACCCCTAACTCATAATATTTTAATATATTTTATATTTTTGTAGTACATCTCTTAGGAGGCCCATTTTTGACCTCAAATTCTCTCTAATGAGAGTTGGTCCCATCAACCACTTTACTTACTGCTTTTGATGGAAGGTCTTTCCATCCACATGGTATCCTACCAGCTTTTGAGATTAAGTTGGCTGGAAAAGCAGTNTATCTTAGGAGGCCCATTTTTGACCTCAAATTCTCTCTAATGAGTTGAACTTGCAAGAGGCATAAATTCCTCATGCAGAATTCGATTGAGACGATTCTTAAACCGCTGGAAGGGTGTTCAAGTGCAGAATTGTGACAAGGGTCATGGCACAATGTATGATGTTTTGATCCCAAAATACATTGTTTAGACCCTCAAAGCGACCTCAAAAGGTTTTGGACCCCAAATATTCAAAGTGAGAACTACCCCTAAAATGGGCCCTGTAAGCCAATTCATCAAATATTTTTACCAAGAAAGAACCAAAATAAATGAAAAATTATATATTCATCCATTATGGATCAACCTTATTTAGTTTAAACACACTTAATTCTTAGTAACAGTTATCCCTTCTTTATCCTACATTATTATAAAATCCCTATAAATTGAAAAACAACCTAGCAACTTCAATTGTGAAGATGGTTATAAGATCAGTTACTCATTGAATCCCATTATATATTGTATTGGTTATTAAACATATTCCCTAATGGTTCTTTTCTTCTTACACACATTCTATATAAAACCAAATATAATATGTCTTATAATTGATGCAATTTTTTAAAATATTATTCATTATGCTAAGAGGCACTATTTACAGAATAGTATCAACGAGACATGTAATTATGTGTTCAACATAGAGATGACACACAACATTTAAAAAAATAAAATTATTAATTATGACAAAAATTAATTGATGTCAACCTTAATTAAAATATTTCAATGTCAAGTTTAAGTAGTGATAACACCCTCCCAAATAAAAAATTGGAATTCAAAGCTATCCTATTTGTGTGTGTATATAGTCAAATAGATCTAACTTGAGTGGTTGTGAGACAGAGTGTTATAATAATTAAACATTGAAAAAACTAGAGATTTTACTAATTATTTCAAACTGTAGAAATTGCTAAATTTTTTATAACTTTTATACTATTTTATCATTTTGTAACAAATATCATAGAAGTGTTATAACTTTAAGTAATCAAGAAATAATTGGCCCAAAAAGTATGCATAAAGATACAAATATTAAATGTCTTATTTGTTAGTGGTAACAATGATATAATACATAATTATCATTAGAGTAGATCAAACTTAGTTATGGATCTATCAATTTTCAAGAGGAATCAAATATGGAGATGTGTTATGTGTTAGTGGTAACAATGATATAATACATAATTATCATTAGAGTATACGAAACTTAAATATGGATCAATTAATTTTGAGAGGAATCAAATATGGAGATGTGTAGTTTTTTTAGGGAATAAAATTTGAGAGAAAGTTTGTATCCGATGGATTAGTTAGAGAATGGGAATTACTTGTGCGATAGAAATCACCATTCTATGTATATAAATCATTTTTTTCTAATACTAGAAAGAGTGTTTGGTGTATATTTGATATCATTGTAAAATATTTTTGTAAAAAAATGGCAAAATTGAAAATTAAAATTTGTTTTAAATCTTTACTTAAATTAAAAAATTAAAAATTAAGTTTACTCCTTGTTAGTCCCTGCCTTTGGGATAGCATGGACTATATGATTCAGCCTGTCATTTTTTCATTAAAATGGCATGCAACTCAAAATTTATAATCTTAAGTTTTTATTAAAAACAAAATCCAACACTTTTTCTAGACCAATCAATTACTGAAACCTTTTCTATAGACCAACCAACAAAATCGACCTCTTATTTGGCCTCTTTTCGAGGCAGACATGTTTTCAATATCACGTTATCCTAAGTTTTTATGTTTTTCATGGGATTCCTTACGGATTTAATTTATGAGTTTTATTAATGCTATTATTTTCTTTAGCATTAGTTTCATAGTGAGTCTCAACATTAAATGTTTTCTTTATCTCTAGAAGCCATCGCTTTCCCTCTTTACCTCTAAAAGCTACCACAGGAGCCCTTTGCTCTGCCAATCTGCTACAAGAGCCTTTGATCATGGTTGTGGACACTTATAGGCTTTCCATTACACCACTATTCACCTTGAACGACACCACTATTCAAAACCTTCTACTTGCAAATTCTGCAACATAGACTATTCTTGTTGGTGCTCGCTAGTGCTGGAACGAAAGCGGTATGAGGACAGGCTTGTTGAATGCAGATATTTTCTCCATCATTGCTAACTTGTTTATCTCTATAACATAAACCGATATTTTTGGTGCTCAACAAAAGCGGTATGAGGTGGTTTGAAAGCAGTCTAAAGCAGCCTGAAGAGAGGGTCTCCATCTTCAAGAATAATTTACACAAGGCTCTTAGACACCAGGTTTGAATGCTTTTCTTAATTGCATAGATAGTCCAGTTCCTGCCTATGATGAATAGGACCGGTTTCATCCCCTAGTACCCATCGATTCTTATATGAATATATCAATCTGTCTTTTGTGCTTTTACCCTACACCTCGAATTTTTTAATAACATGAAGGTTAATCTCTCTTAGTGCAGGGATAATTGAAAGCACTTCCTAGGGAATAAATAATTCCCAAATGGGTGGGGTGTGTCCTCCTACTTTTGCTCGAATATATTCCCGTGGGCCGCCTCTTGTTGTTACTGAAATCCCTCCTTATTCTTACCATTTGGTTTGATAGTGCTCACTCAATTGCAGTAGCATAAGCCACTTCATTAATCGGATTCAACACATTCTAGATAGATGGTCACCCATGGTGGATGGAATGCATGACCAACCGGTTCTTCATCTTCAAGAGTAAAATAGTGATGTATCCAGTTCAGTCAATCCCTGTGATTTCCCATTAGCTAATCAATTAGAGTTGTGGGATATATCTAGATATGTTCAATGATTCCTTTCAAAGTGATTAAATAATAGATTCATGAGAGAAAATCTATTAAATGGATAGCTAAATATAATCAACAAATTAAATGAATCATCTAGAGGGAAGGAATTTATCCATGGGTTTATTTCTTCTCCTTCCATTGTTACATCATTCACGGGTCGGAAAAGCTCTCGAATATGGACAACTCCTCGCTCGAGAATATAGCTCGTTGGATTCATCATCCTTCATTTTCATATTTCATGTAGCACAATCCATTTCTCATAGGGTTGAAACTACATGATTGAATCACCACCAGCGTGGGATACCAGAATGTCCATACGCCTACCTTACATGCAACACTCTTAGTGCAATGTTTTTATTATTGTTTTTGCAAGCATTTCCTCTCAGTGGTGCACTATTTTTTTTTGTATGGTGTTGCAATTCTAGAGCAATTTGTATACATCAGAGGTTCTATTACTATGCATGACACACTCCCTCCATGCAGTGCAATGAGTTGTCAAGCATACAGTGTAGTGGGTTATCAAGCAACCACGCATTGTCTTGTCGAGGAAGAAGGTGACTCTATGTAGTGTCGCATCATAATTTCCTATAGCCGCATGACCCTCCTCGCCATGCCAACAACCTCCTTGATTTGCATCCCCTGACCTGCACCCTCCTTGAATTTCCCCTCATAGCCCATGATCTTAACATGTATGCCCTAACCCGTGTTGTCTACCTTTACTTTGTCTCCATCCTCCAATGTTGGTCAATACAACAGATTTTAAATATGATTTGCACACATAATAACATCATATGATCCACTCCTCCATTTAATTTGTCTATTAGTGTTTTGTTTTGGCATTGACAGTAATTACTTTATCGTAATTTTGTTTCTATTTTTTTCATATAAACACTTTCATAATTATAATTTAATCCTTATAAAATGATTTCTGGGAAATTTAACCCTTGCAATTCTTAAGTTTAGTCTTTAATTTTTGGTCCATGGATGTAATTTATACGACTTTAATGATCTTAAAACAAAAATAAATTGACAATGGATTTGTTGCTGATTTGAATTGCTATATGTTTAAATTCAATTTTATAGTTTGCTATATGTTTAAATTCAATTTTATAGTTTGATGTGCCACCCGTTCATAATTGTTGTTTCCAACAGAGTTGTCTCCATCAATCAATTTATGGAGGGTTGATAAGAGAAACTCTCATACACGCAAAAAATTATATCTTACGCTAGAAATCAAGTTAATGGATTAGTTGAAAGAAGTTGGCATTTTAGTGGGCATTAATAACAGACTCTGGGTGATACAATCTTTGCAATCTAGCATTGAGCTCCTTCCTTTTATGCCAAATGCAAGAGAGCTTCTTCCTTTTCTGCCGAATGCAGCAACTATGGTGGCATGCTTATTTTTCTACGAATTGGTAAAATAAACTCCATGATTCCTTGAAAATCAAAACACTTAGGTTGACACATAATAGCTTAATCATGGGTGTCTTTTATTCTCTTAACAACACGGTAGACTTCATAATCGAGATCTCTTTCCCTTATCTGACGCTAGTTCGAATACTATTTAATGTTCTTTGTATCCACGTGGCACTGTTGGATAATTTTGAAAACCAAACAACCTGTGAAAACTGCTGAATCGTTGCTAATTTAGAGTAGTAACCAATCCTCATAGAAACAATCATTTGGCTTGTTGTTGGAGCTATATTCATGCAATACTTAGTAGAACCTTGTGGCGATCCTCCATGCTATATGGTGTCGATCATATTCGGTCTTTAGTTTTCTCTTCACTAGTGAATACAGTCAATTCAAGATAGGCTAGTGAATACAGTGAATTCAAGATAGATGTTAATGGGATAACTCGCGACATATTTGAGATATGGTTATTATGGTTTCATAATCACATATTTTTATAATAGATATTGCTAGTCTCTTTGGTAGTATTTTGGCATACTAATAACCAAATATTTCTTACAAACATAGTTTAAGATTATGCTTTGAACGACAATTTTTTGCTGACATTAAAAATACTTTTGACTGTTTTGTGAGGATTTTTCCTTTGACGGCTTGATTAAATTATTGTGAGGGCCTTTTCCAATGGCATGTGTTATAAAATTATAATGTTAACATCATAAATTTAAACATATGCACTCCAAATTTATTTGACAAAATTTTATCTGCATAATAAAGTATTATGTTGATCAGTACTACTTACCTTATACTCGAATCCCTACAAAGAATCCTCAATACTTATAATATTCAATTCCCTCATGTAGGTGGCCCTTTAAATCATGATCCTAGATCTTGACTTCGAACTATAGCTATACCTTTAACAATACAAGACTCAAGGATATGGTTTCAAATTGAGCAATGATGTTTTACTTACAAAACCAATTACATAAGGCAAGGATTTGTTGCCTTTAGCAGCCCACCTTGTTGATTTTGTAACGGTGTCGCTAATTTTTTTTTTAAACACTATTTCGAAGAAACAACATGGTAATCTTTTTCACAAATTTCACATGTACGGAGTGTTTGAGAAGAAATAGTTAACTCTTTGAGACTAAAACAAAACAATGTGGTAATTTTTTTCACAAATTTCACATGTACGGAGTGTTTGAGAATAAATAATTAACTCTTTAACAAAGGTTTAATTAAAAATAGTGAAAAGGTAGAATTAATCCTCAAGACTTATAATCTTCAATTCTCTCACAAAGGTGGTCCTTTAAATCACAACCCTAGATCTTGATTTTGAATTATAGTTATACCTTTAACGATACAAGAATGGGGGATATGGTTTCAAATTGAGCAATAATGCTTTACTTACAAAACCAATTACATAAGGCAGGGACTTGCTGCCTTTAGCACCTCACCTTGTTAATTTTGTAAGAGTGTGGCTAACTTTTTTTTTTAAACACCATTTCGAAGAAACAACGTGGTATTTTTTTCACAGATTTCACATGTACAGAGTGTTTGAGAAGAAATAGTTAACTCTTTAAGACACCATTTCGAAGAAAACAATGTGGTAATTTTTTTCCCAAATTTCACATGTACGGATTGTTTGAGAAGAAACAATTAACTCTTTAACAAAGGTTTCATTAAAAATAGTGAAAAGGTATAAAAAAAGATTTCATAAAAAGGTGAAGTGAATTTTAGAGATTTTAACAAAACGGTTCACATTTTTAGCTTTTGACATATTGCAAGGATGTGGCTTTTGAGAATTTTTTGAAAAGAATGATATGTTATATATTGAGCAAAATAAACAAATTTGGTTTATATATAGTTATTAAAAAGGGGTTAGTAAATTGAATAAAATTATGATATGAAGTTTATTGTGCCTTAATAAAATCTAAATTATAAAGTTGAAGGATTGTAACTCCTATTGGCCCTAGGGGAAAGAAAATAAAACTTGTTTGTGGAGATGTATTTAAAAATGCAATTGTTGGATTTTCAATTGCATAAATACGAATATTTGTTTGTTATAGAAGACATATCATTTAGGCAGAGAGTAATAATGCAAGTGGATTTATGATCGTAGATTAAATATTACTCTTGATATGTCACTATCTTCTGAATTATAAATTTTGGGGCATGATGATGAGAACTAGATTTTGTGAAGAAGATTTACTAGATTTAGTGGTGAATGGACTTGTAGAACCCACAACCCATTCAACTTACAAGGATTTTCCTCAAGCTTAGAAGGATGAGCTCATGAACAAAAAGAAGAGCGATGTAATGGCATTTTTTTGTCATTCTACAAGGATTAGATGATAATATTTTACCCAGAATTGTAGCCACAACAACATCCAAATAAGCTTGGGATATTTCACATACATGTTAACACCAAAAACTGTCTATGCATAGCTATCTTTTGAAGTTGCATGCGATGTAGTTGAAGGTACAAAATAATAAGAAACAAATGAATGAGATAGAAAAGATATGACTAAGTCTAAAAGAGATTTTGGAGGACCAATCTATGTTAAGGATCGGTTCCCAAAAGAGGAATTTATGAAAATCGATAGAGAGTGAAGTTAACTGATGAAATGAACAATGGAGAAGCAATAGATGACTAGAAGAAGTGAACAATGAAGGTTTAATGTAACAACAATACACATTGAAAAATATGAGATGTTAAATGAAAATTTGGTTTTATTTAATCATTTACTTGTTTATGTGTATGTAGGTAATGACAACAACAATCGTTCAATCATGGAGAAAAAAAGCACTATGAAGAAGTGTTGAATCAGTCAAGTAGCTTAGGTAATTAAGATTATTATATTGTTGATGAAGATGATAAAATGAATGCAGATTATGAATTTCACTATGAGCGGGAACGTTTAGAGCAAGATCATGTTGATAATATTTTTATGTAATGGAGCTTTGAGGAGCTGAGCTCAGTGCACACATCTAATGAGGTGACTAGTATCCTTTGGGTAGATTATTGAGAGTAAAGAAACTGACAACAATAATTTTTCATACTGGAAGGTTTATGATCACTCAGAAGAAGTGCAAGATAAAATCAAAACTAGAAGAAATGAAGATGAATATTTTGAAGGTTGCAGACAATTTGAAAAAAACAAGAATCTATTAAGAATGGAGAAAAGTAAGTCCAAAGTAAACCTACTGCTGAAAAATAAGATAAACGATTTGTAGAATTCGAAGTTTTGAGTAAAAAAGAAGAAAATAAAATCTTGTAAGAGAAGAGTCAACAATGGAGTCAATGAAAGAAAAATAAATCTTTTAAAAGAAGAATCACTAGCAGCAATACCAACAAGGAAGGTTAAATTTAAGTTTTTGTAAGCCTAGTTAAGAGTTAGACTATTAAGCCATGTTGTCACCTTTCACACACCTTGTTGGGGAAAAAAACATTAAACAATTTATAACAGATATCCAACGATTTAATTGTCAACCCGAAGAGAGCGTAAACTTGTAAGGTACAGAAAAAATATATGCAGGGGCATAGTGTTGTTGAACTTAATCTAATATTCTAGATGACTGAAATTAGAAGTACATGTAACTAAAATTGAATTAAACTTGCAAAAGCAGGAAATGACATGGAAACAAACCTAATCTAGAAAAGCAAGAAATCGCAGGAAATAAATCTGATCTAAAAAAGCATAAAATTGTATGAAATAAACTGATATAAAGCAATTGACATTAACTTGCGAGCTCACGACTAATTCATAAATAAAACATAACTAAAAATCTATATTAACAACTCATAAGAGATAAATTACTGAAAATCTATATTAACATGGGAGAATCAAAGGATGTGCATTAAGCATCATCTCCATTACATAACAATCAAAATATATTCTATGACTACTCTGAACTATTCTCTACTTCCAAACCACTAGAGAGATCTCTAACCAAAATGAGGAGAGAGCCCTCCTATTTATACACAAATTTAAGATAACTAATCATAATTGCAGATCCACTATTCTCTCAACTTATCCCGCAAAATCCTCCAACAAATATACAACTCATCCCTTCAAATCCTCAACAAATATTGGATGATATATTCTCTCCACATTTCCATGATCTTCTCCTTGAAATTAGCCCAAATCTTGAAGACAAAATTCGAATATGAGGCTAGTTGGTGACTTTTGAGCTTGTTAAAGTCTTCAAATACACTTATAAGCATCACCAAACTCACCCAACTTTAAAGTATAATGAAAATATGTTATTTTTCTCAATAATTAACCACAAATTCACTCAAAATACTCAACAATAAATGATTTGAAAAATGGTAATATAGACCCATATTTATTATGAAAGTGGTGAATATTAATGGTTTTATGGAAGGATAAGATAGGAATAAGGAGATAAATGGTATGTAAAAGATGAATAAAATGTGGTGTTTTTGTGGCTCAACATTCCCCCCAACTTGACTGGTTGCATGTCCTCATGCAAATATGCATTGATTCTCTTTTTAACTCTTGGCTTTGTACGTGAGCTTTACATGATGATGGTATGTAATAGTAAATCATTCCAGGATTTGAAATGCATGAGTGGAAGCAATTTTCCTTTATGGTTGGTTCTTGTGTGACAACCATAAGTATAACAAATGTTGGTTCTTGTGTTTACAACATTTGGTTGTTTTACTTGTATTTTCGCTGCAATACATAAGATTTATGCATTAAAAATGATGAACCATCAATGTATATTATAAAGCCTTTTCTTCATAGTATGAATCATGCCAATATATATAGCATAGTTTTGGAAATACATGTTGAGTAAGGGAAATGAGATGATGAATATGTAAAATGGTAATGAATAGCCCCCGCCCTCAACTTAGGATGTATTAGGTTTATGAAAAGGAGAAAGGAATGTAGTGAGGGAATTTTCCAAATTCATTCATTTTCTAGCATTTAAGGAATTACATGGTTAAATATTAGAAAACAACATACCTCCAGTTACCCAAAAAGTTTATGAAGTATGCAAAAGGAATGTGGCTGCTGCTGCTGGATCATAGAGTGTGAAGTGGAGAAATCTGAACTGCTGCTTGGTTGGATGCAGTAGAAGATGAAAGTTGATAGTAGAACTGTGGTACTCTCATATGGATGAAAGTATGTTGCTGTAAAACTATTGATGATGTCATGAAAAGTATATAGTCTTCACCTGCTACAAAACCCGATGGTACAATTCTTATCATGCGAATAAATGTGTCAATGTCAAACATGGAAATAAGTCATTGGATTATTGATCATTAATGAATGTCATTAACCAATGTGAGGCAATCTCACCATTGATGTCAATGAGTGCCAAGGTACCTAAGTACATCATGCAAAATGTGAATAAATGAGCTGATGTTGAGCTAGTTGCAATAACTAACGATCAAGGGACATTGATGTATTCCCATTATTGTCAGTGAGAGAACTTTCCATTAAGACATGAAAGCCTCAAGGTACTAACAATTAAATCTAGTCTCTATCCCAGATAAGGTGCTGAGGTCAATGGGGCAATACTTGTTGAAAGGTGGGCCTTAAGGAATCCCACATAAGTCAACACGAATTGTACATAATGAGTGGTAGGACTATAGATGAAATATATCATGATCAAACAGTTTTTATGACATGGATAACAAAGCAATGTAGTCATGGAAAGGAAGATGAATGGTTTTATTCATAAGGAAAAAGATAAACTAGAAATGAGGGAAAATGTGTGCAACTCAGAAAGGTAAGCATGCGGGAATTCATGATGTATAAGGTAGTGAAAAAGTAGACTCTAACATGGATGAAGGATAAGCTTGGAAGGAAAAAGGGTAAGTAATCATGACATGGCATATTTGGTTTCTGAAAGGATTCTTTATGGAAGCAAAATGTCATGACATACATAGCGAAAACTCAACTCCTTCAAGCTTTCAATGGAACATTTTCTGGAAATTTTCTGCAATTCTGGAAATTATTTTTACATGTCATTCATCTGTCTTTAAATCTGCAAGAAAAGGTTAGTATTTCTGTGTAACAAACTTGTTAGATCATTGAAAATACATGAAATTATGTGCTTAATCAAAAGTTTAAATAAATAAAATTCTCTTATACATGAAAATGGAAACCCTTCTTGTCAAAACCCGATTCTGAGTGACTTGCGAAAACAAGTTAGCACAACAATCATAAAATTTTGAAAAGATTCCAAGTTCATTTATCATTTATAATTTTATGATTTGTTTATTACCTAATGTTTTTATTTATTTATATGTTTTTTAGTTTTTAATCTTTATTTTATTTTTATTTTTGTAATGTTATCATAACCCTAAATAAATATTTCTAAATTTGATTTTACAAAAACAAATTTTTATGTACTTTTTATTTTAATCTTTTATGTATAATTTTTATTATGTCAATGTGTTTTTTTAATGTTTTCAATTGTTTTGCAAATAAAAAGAAATTAGAACAAAGATGAATGCATCCTTATGTAACGATTGTACAATAGGGAGAGAGGGTCGACCCCTCTAAAAGCAGACTATCTTAATGATCTAGAATAGAGAAGAGTGTGAAAACAAGCAATTTTTTATAATAAATTTAGCAGTTTCAATGAACATGCGGATACCCCGCCCCCCAACTTAAGATGTGCCAGGTCCCACTGTACAAAAATAAAAATCAAGAAGAAGGCTTAGCTGCGACAGTAGCTGCATTCGATTCCAAAGAAGATGAAATAGACTATGATTTAGACTTTTTGTATCGGGCTTCCAGATTGTCAAAATTTATTTCAATTAGTGGACGATTATCAATTTGATGAGATCGTGATGGTATTCATTCATTAATATAGGTGGCAGAAAACATAAGGAAAATTCAATGCTAGGTGTTTAATCTCCCAGCTGTTGCTTTTCTTATATTTTGACAATCAACAAGCAAAAACTAACTTCTTTAAAATACGTATATCACCACATATACTTACATCATATATTTACTATCATAGTGAAAACCTGAATGGACGTGCTCTTTATTACTAATCGAGAGTACTATATATCTCGTCGAGAGTAGAGAAGTTCCATCACTCATCTTTATTTCGTTTTCTTTTTTATTTTCTATTTGCACTTGCATCAAAAATTGAAAATGCAAATAATAAACCTAAGGAGAGAAGAATCATATTTTTCTTAAGCCCAATAAAGCTACAAATGAAACCAATAGACAAATGTACTTCAATGCACAAGTACTTGATGGCAATAATTGGTAAAGCAAAATGAATAATGATACTAAGGAACATTGAAATTTTGCCTCCCATCATAGGTAGGTATTACTTTGCATGTGTTTTTTTTGTGATTAGAATAAAAACAAAATTAAATTCTTAACTAACCTATTTGTGTAGAACAACTTTAAAACAACAATAAACCATATATTAAAAATTTTGTGTTACTTTATTATTTATTTATATATTTTCAATTTTATAAAATTTTATTTTTATTTTTATTAAAACCCTTCACAACAAACTAATGTTTTTTTTTTTAAATATATTTTCTTCTTCTTATTATTATTAAGTTTTGTTTTCTATACATAGTTTTCTTTTAATTAGTTTATGGTGCATGTTGGAATTCATCCACAAAGTTATTCTTCCACAAAGATACTCATTATAAAAACAATTCATATACACCGATGACCAGAAAACAAAAGTATACATGTATGTATAATCAACTGGTCTAGGTTGGAATTATGTACATAAGTTGTTGGTGAAGAATCAATAATAGGCCAATATATTGAATGAAAGGTCGATGGGTATGTGTTTTTAGATCTAAAAAATTATTTTGAGACTTTATCAACTAAAATGCAAGCATTTACTATCAATTCTTAGGTTGATGAACAACACCTTCATACTATATTGCTTATTGCTTGTGAATATGCATATTTAATGACTTTGATGTAGTCAATCTAATAAGAAACATGGCCATTTATGAGGTTTTAAATTTAAAATTATTTTTTATTTTATTTAGTTTTTAGATCATTAATGGCTCTCATACAAAGATTTATGTCTCTTTACCAATCGAAAAAATCATTTTGAAAATCAGTAGCACATTAAAATATTATTCAAAGCCATATTTCATAAAAACAATCGCATCCTGGTGACTACATTCCTTGTAATATAAATTTGACCATTTTATTAAATATGCGCTCAAGGTTTCAAACTTGAACTCCTAGCATGGCATCTATAGCATTTGAGGTTTCTGGTAAGATTACCTATTATCCATACTTTCCCCCCAATTGAGCGTTAGCGACTACATCACATTTGGTCGTGTGAAAGGAAATTCAAAAAGAAAATAATGGCTAGTCTGGTGAACCCACCCTTGCTCAAGCTATCGGGATTCAGAACACATCACATTATCTGCACTAAGCAATGCACCAGGGGATGGAGGAGGGACACACATAGATTGCAAAGAGAGTTTGCACCGTCAACAATCACTGCCAATGTTCAATGCATAGTTCACTAATCATACAACAAAATGGGATCATGCACTCCACATACCAAGACCATAGCTCACAATCCTCAAGCAGAGAGGTCACAACCTTCATAAAAACGCTCCAATATTCAAGACAGGAGCTCCATATTCTCACGCCACTTCTAAAAAACACATATCGTTGCAGCACTGCTGGAGGGAGTTCACGACCATCTCATACCAATTCTAGAGAGAGAGATGCGTTCACTCAAAGGAAAAAAATAACACGCAGCACTAGGGAAAGAACATTTCTGGAAATCATTTGGCAGTACTAGGGCTAGGTGTCTGTGATTCAATATATGTTCGATTTCAAATGTTAGAATGGGTTGGTTTCTAGCTAAACTCATGAAGGTTGTATCCATGGAGTCTATTTTCTAATGGGTAGGTTATTCCATCATTTTGTAGAGCTTAGCACACCATGAATAGACCTGGATGACTAAAGGGCACATACTAATGGGCACTAGAGCTTTGCTTATGCACTGACCACCAGGGCTTCTAGGGTTAATGAGTAGATCATCATTCATGCACTGCTGCCTATTTACAATTATGTCTTGTTTACAGATTGGGATTAACCACTGCTTGCTCGCTTTTACTTGCTTTTAGTTAATGGCAACAGGCTGGGTAATTCGACTAGCTCTTGGGTGGATTTATTCATCAAGCCTGGATAGTGTTGGCTTTCCTAGAATTTACCAAGGGCAGGTATAGTGATGAGTGAACTGTTTTTTACAATGGGGAAACTAAATCTAAATTGTTATCATGGCACCATGAATCAAAATCATCTATACCATTCAATGGTTCGATGGGGAATTAAACCACCTATATCGTGTGAATGTAAGGGAACTCTATCTTTCCTGCATGGTGGAAAAATTTTGTCTTTCCCTCATCTCTTCTCCTCTCCTCTGGTGGAAATTGGGGGTCAAATATATTTAACCTCCCATGAATATACTGTCTGCAGATGTCGGTTGCTTCCCATGGGTGATTTCTTAACGTTTTGTTGAGGTTTGCCACATAAATCCATGTCTCATGTGATTGTAGTTGTTATCTATTTTCTCTACTACATATATCCATATCTATGGATGTTTTGGGACCAACAATAAAATATATCCAAAAGTAAATAAAACCAGAACTTTTGTAACAACACCATTGAAATCGCTTGTTCCAACATGGAATACACAAACTTTTCTCAACTTCTATGATTGAATACTTCCTAGAAGTGCCAGATAAACTAATTTCTGGACCTCTTTTTTAGCAGGGATTACTTTGTAAGCTAGAATTGCATGGATGGAAAAAAGATGAAGCCCAAAAACATGAAGACCAGATGAACGTTTAATATTTTGGATGTATCATGGTTGTGGAAGGCCAATCCCCCACGATAGTGGATGTACCAAATGGGGATTAATATACAGGCTGTCACTCTAAAAAAAATTGCAAGAACTTAACCATCACTTCAAGGGGACAATCTTTGATCGAGATTTGATTTGGCGTTGGGGTGTTTTACCAGTCAGATAAGCCAGCCGGTTTGAGAGGCGTCAATCTGTAAATAAGACTTCGTCATATGGCTCGTTTATCTCACCCAATTATACATGGATCATGGATATCATCAAAGTGTCATTTCATCTAAATAAATTCTCCAATCATGCCACCACCAACTCAGTTGGGTAGCCCTGTCCAACAATTGATTTCACCCTGCGAGTTATGGAGAACCGTTATTCAAAATAATTGTCGAGCATTTAATCCTAATGAAGATCAAAGTTTGGTGCACTGAGATGAGATGAGTTATAACAAAAACTTCGTATATCCCCATTCTCAGGATGATACCCCTATGACTTCAGGATTTTTCATTGATGGAACCCAAAAATCACGCACAATTAGCTGTAATGGATGTAACTTCCACAAAGGATACAACTGAGTAGATTATGAAAAAAGATAGGTAGGATCCAAAAATTAGTTTCATGCACCAGGATTTGTTGGCTATCTGTTGGATACGAATGGAAATGGAGCGGCAGATAATGGGGAAACTATGTCATTTGCACATTTCAAGCCGTTACACCATGACCTAATGAACAGAGAAACAAGAGGTTCTCATGAAAAAGAGGTTGACCTGTTAGTCTGCTAAGGACTCCTTTTAAAAACGGAGTTCAATGGTTTGGTTTTCGTCCATCTTCTCTGCTAAATGGTTTCATTTTCGTGCTAGCTCAAGTGTGTTGATGTATATACAGACACACAATTGGAATATATCCTGTATTAATAATATATGTCTTGTTGGTTCATTGATCCAGGAGGATATTGGTGGCCACCCACCTATTCCACTTGGACCCCCACCATTGTTTATTTTAGTTTTCCAATTTCCTTAATTGTAGCACAATTTACTATTTTTGGCAGTTTTCGAGTCCTAAACTTCTAGAGCCATTTTGAGGCATTAAACGACATTTTTTCGACATCGAATGGTCAAGAAAAATGAGTACATTCTAAACTCATTATTTAGCATTTATCAATGTAGTCCTTGAATATATGTTTCTAAAGATGTATCATGCACGTCAAACAGAGGTATTATGCCAAAGTTACGACCCCGGGAAATTGATGTACCAAGTTACCCAATGGGGCCCACATTCTGGCGTTTCAACTCCTAGGGTTAGGTTTTTGGATGTGTAGGTTTTCCATTGTTTCCCAATAATATAAATGCCTTCGAGCCTCATTGTAACATAGAGTTTAGAGGCATGTAGCCACCACATCTCTTCTCAGAGATAAGCTACCAACACTCTAGCTACTTTATTTCCATTCTGTATGTAAACAAGATTCAGTTCATTGATTAATGAAATGAAGTGTTATTTACACTGCATCTTTGTTTCTATGGTTATTTGTGTATTCTATTGCATTCCTACATAAATCTGGTTCAGTGGTATCAGAGCAAACTGCTCTTTCTCAATCCTTCTTTGCATGTCCCCAATGAGGGCGGGGTATAAAGAGTTAGGGCTCGATTTGGTTGAACCTTTGCAAGATCAGCCTCAAAAATCCTGACGGCCGCCCATGGGGGAAGAAAAGAAAGATGAGGGCGTAGAAGATATCATCAAAATGTTGCTTGAGGAGGACCTTGAAAAAAAAAGGAACATGATGATGGATAACTTTGCCCAGATCCTTCAACGACTTCCCACTGGCGGCGCATCTACATCTAGCAGACACTTTGGAGGAGAAACTCCTTTCAAGGTACAAGTAAACTTAGACATTCCCATATTTGATGTCCAAATATATGCAGACGTCATAGATAGATGGTTGAATCTATTATAAGGATATTTCTCGGTTCATGACTTTTTCGACCAAGAAAATATTACTTTTTCACTACTCAAAGCCGCCCCCATGTCAAGGACTGGTGCGAAACCTACTATGAGAGAAAGGACGAGGAGGAAACCTCTCTTTCTTTAGCCGTACCCACTTGGAATTCTTTCCAAGATGCCATTGAGGGACAATATTATCATGTGGGGAGCTATGAAAACAAGTACATACAATGGACTATGCTGCGACAGCAAAGAGATCAAGATGTCCATGAGCTAACGAATCTGTTCCATACCCTATGCACCAAGTTGGGTATCAAATATTCAGAGAAAAATTTGGTGGTGAAGTACCACAATTGTCTGCATAGATAAATTCAGGAGGAAATGGAGTTCCTCAACATCTCCTCGCTTGGTACGGCATACCAGTATGCTGCCAAAATTGAGCAAAACTTCAAATAGAAAAAGCGAGACTTTGGATCTATGAATCAGAAGCAAGCGAAAGGTGCCCCCAAACTGCAAAACCAAGGACACATCCAAAACATGGTGACTCAAGAAAACTTTCAAAAGCCACAAGTAAAGAGAAACACTGTGAAGCTGAAGAAGGAAGCGGAAAAGTAGTGTGAGTTCCATAAGAGCCCCACTCACAACATGAGTGAATGTTGGGCCAAGCAGTCACTGGTGGCTGAGATAAAGGCTTCCAAATCAGATGCATACTCTGACACTGAATCATAACCTGAGAAGGGGAATGACAGAGGGAAGAATACTATCGATGCAGATCCCAATGCCACCGTTTCCACCACGAAGATCCTGAAGATTCAGAGGAGGAGGAGCGCCTTTTCCACCCCCAGATGTGGGTAAAGAGTTTCCTGGTACTGTTCACTGTTGACAGTGGGAGCCAAAAGAACCTCATTTCAGTAGAGGTTGTGAATTAGTTGGGCTTTCTAACCATAGCACACCCGCATCCATACACCATCGGGTGGCTTCACCAAGGAAGGGATCTCTGCGTCAGCTAGCAGTGCCACCTGCCCTACAACATCAAGCCCTTAACTAATGAGGTATTATGTGATATTGCTCCTCTTGATGTTTGTGATGTATTATTAGGTCAACCATACTTATGGAAGCGACATGCTGTGTATGAGTCCCAGCCTCGCGTTGTTATTGTTACGTTGAGAAATAAGTTTTACAAGATACCAAAGGTACCACCTCTTGCCACTATCTCTTTGGTTACTACAAAACAATGTAGTAAGCTCATTTCCAAAACTGGGAAATTTGTTTTCTTGATGATCTGCCCTCAGGGAAAGATGGAGATCATGGCCACCACCTCCAGACAGGACCCCTCCACATGACAACAACAAATGGACAAGGTCATGGAGGAGTACCAAGACATATTCACCTCACCCACAGGGGTGCCTCTACACTTTCAGGTTAAGCACCCCATCGATCTGACCCCAGGTGCATCGCTTCCCAATGGCTCAATCTATCGACGGTATGTTCTGGAGAATGATGAAATAAAGAGGCAAATTCAAGAGCTACTACAGAAGGGTCACATCCGACCAAGTTCATCACCCTATGGGAGCCTGATCGTGTTGGTACAGAAGAAGGATGGGACTTGGAGACTTTGTATTGACTATTGGGTGCTAAACAAGATCACTGTCAAGAATAGGTACCCGATCCCACGGATTGATGACCTCTGGACCAGCTTAAAGGGGTGAAATATTTTATGAAGATCGACTTAAAGTCCGTGTATCACCAGGTACCGATCGAATCAACCGATGTGTGGAAGACTGACTTCAAAGCCAAGGAGGGCCTTTTCGAATGGTTTGTCATGCATTTCAGGCTAACGAATGCTCCCACAACCTTCATGAGAGTAATGGAAGACATATTGCAGCCATTCACCAACTCATTTGTAGTAGTGTACTTGGATGACATCCTGATATTCAACCAAACTTGGGAAGAGCACCTCCACCAGATCCGATAGGTCCTCCAAACACTGCGGAAGCACAAGTTGTGTGCCAATTTGGACAAGTGCACTTTCGGCATGACCTAGGTTCAGTATCTAGGATACATAATTGATGACTGTGGGGTACATGTGGATCCAACCAGGATCCACGTCATTCGGGATTGGCCAGCCCCAACTACTCTAATAGAGCTTCATAGCTTTCTGGTTCTTGCTAATTTCTACCACAGGTTTCTGTTGGGATTCTCTCATATCACTTGGCCCTTGAGTCAAGTCACCAAGGGAGGAGTGAAAGAAAAATTATTCTAGTCGAAAACTCAATAGAAGACGTTTGAAAAATTGAAACATCGCCTCTGCTGTGCCCCAGTGCTCACATTACCAGACTTACAACAACCATTTGAGATCAAGAGAGGTGCCTCTTACTATGCTATTGGGGCAGTCCTTACTCAACAAGGGAATCCAGTGGCATATCATAGTGAGACACTGTCCGACACAGTCCACAAATATCCCACTTATGACAAAGAGATGTATTCCATTGTATAGGCTTACCGACAATGGAAGCATTACATTTTGGGGAAGGAAACAATCATCCACATAGACCAACAACTCCTATAGTTCATACAAACACAAGGGAAGTTACAGAATGATCGCCATTAGAAGTAGTCCACATATCTACAATAGTTTCATTTGAACATCAAGTACAATAAGGGAAGCACCAATAATTTTGCAGACTTCCTCAATCAACCACCGATCGTGGTGATAACCACTGTGCTCAACTCTTATGGGAATGAGACATCTGATTGGCCACTTCTCTACAAGAGTGATCTAGAATTCAGCCACACATATAGGATGCTCTTGGAGGGAAACCAAGTTCCAAATTTTCACCTCCAAGATGCACTACTATGTCACATGGGACACCTTTGTGTTCCTTCAAGCAAGCGTGCCAAGATGATTTGGGAAGCGCACTACAGTCGAATCGCTGGGCATTTTGGGGTCGAGAAAATAGTGGCAATACTACATAATTATTTCTATTGGCCGAACCTTCGACAGGACGTCCGGAAGTACATCTGATCCTACACTACCTGTACCATTGCCAAACCGTCCATCAAGAAGTAAGGCCTCTATACTTCGTTTCCTACCCCTAGTCAACCTTGGGAATCCATCTCCATGGATTACATGTTGGGCCTTCCTTCTACTAATCATGGCAACGACTGTGTGTTCGTGGTCGTCGACAGATTCTCAAAGATGGCCATAATGGTGGCCTGTAAGAATAATATCACAACAGAAGCCACTACTAAACTCTTCTTTGAACGAGTGTGGGTACACTTTGGGATCCCACAATCTATAATCTCATATCAGGATAGAAGGTTCCTTGGTACATTCTGGTCTATCCTGTGGTCAATGCTAGACATAGAGCTCACAAGGTCCATAGCTTTCCATTCCCATACTGATGGCCAGACAGAGGTCGTCAATAAGATGATCGTACACATTTTGCGCATGTACAACACAAAGAATCCATGCACATGGGATGAGAGCCTCCACTATGTACAACATAGCTATAACTAGGCCCTCCACACCTCAACCGACCACAACCCCTTTTAGGTGGGATTGGGATTTTAGGCATTATGTCCCATTGACGTAGCCATGCCATTTGCAGCTACTCAAGCTGATTCATCTCATGTCCAGTCTGAAGTTTCCAAGGAGAATAGCTTCATTAAGCACATTAAACACATTCTCCAATAGGTTCATGACATATTGGAAAGATTCAATTCTAAGTACAAGCAGCGCCATGATCAGCATCGGGTGCAACACAACTTCCAAGTGGGCGACAAAGTATGGCTACATTTGCAAAAGGAATGCCTCACTGGACCCCACCGCAAGCTTCGCCCGCTCTGATATGGGCCATACACCATCACCAAGGTTGTCAGGGACAATTCCTTCAAGCTCAGTATTCCACCATTCCTTGGTCTGCACCCAGTGTTCAATGTGGACCTCCTTCGGCTCTACTTTCCACCTCTACTGGACACATCAAACATGGAAGAACAACTCACACCAATAGAGTTAAACCCTGACTGCATGGAATAAGCCACAATTGATTGGATTATGAACACACAAATCAAGAACACCCTCTAGCAGAAGATCCAGCTATGTCGAGTTGTCAAATTAGACCAACTCCTTCACCAAGGAAAGTAGCTCACCAGGGACCAAGTTCAACAGAAGTTTCCTCATCTCATGGAGGAACTCAGTGCAATGGGGACCATTGCTTCCTAAGGGGGGAGGAATCATCTAGGAGGATATTGGTGGCTACCCACCTATTCCACTTGTACGCCCACCATTGTTTCTTTCATTTTTCTAGTTTCCTTAATTGTAGCACAATTTACTATTTTTGGCAATTTTCGAGTCCTAAACTTTCAGAGCTGTTTTGAGGCCCCCTAAACCACATTTTTTCGGCATCGAATGGTGAAGAAAATGTGAGTCCATTTTGGTATTAATATTTGTTATTGATATATTTAGTCCTTGAATAGATCTTTCTAACAATGTATCATGCACGTCAAGCGGAGGTAGTATGCCGAAGTTACGACCCTGGGAAATTGATGTACCAAGTTACCCAATGGGGCCCACATTCTGGCGTTTCACCTCCTAGGGTTAGGTTTTTGGATGTGTAGGGTTTCCATTGTTTCTCAATAATATATAGGCCTTCGAGCCTCATTGTAACAAAGAGTTCAGAGGCATGTATCCACCACATCTCTTCTCAGAGATAAGCTACCAGCACTCTAGCTAGTTTATTTCCATTCTGTATGTAAACAAGTTTTAGTTCTTTGATTAATGAAATGAAGTGTTATTTCCACTGCATCTTTGTTTCTACGGTTATTTTTGTATTATGTTTCATTCCTACATAAATACGGATCATTCGTGCAAGCATTCTCGATATGGAAGATGCTCTAAGCTCGAGTGATGAGTATATCGTACTCATATACTCCATTTTATTTGAAAAATTTTATGGGTTTTGTTGTTTTTATTTTAATTTTATGTTTGCATGTTTCGTATGATAGAGTGTTTGCAGGTTCAATTTACAAGTTGAAAGGATCCGTGTTTGCAGGTTTTGGATGGAGGGCTGAATGCTCTGTTTTATTTAGTTTATATATTTTTTATTGCATTTTTTTCTTTATTAATATTAATGCTTTTAGAAATGGTATTGTTTTAATATATATATTATAATGTTTAAAAGTTTCATTTTTTTTAATTTTATATATCTATTTTAATGTTTTATAATTGTAGGTTTTGTTAATACATATATATTATTAAAATTAAAATTAATAAAGAAACATGATATATATAGATATTTTTTATTTTTAAACTAATTTTTTTTTATTCCTAACAAAATTATAAAGGTGTTGAAATTTTTATTTTTTTTAGATTTTTCTTTCTTTCTTAAAACTAGAACAATAAAAGAAGCATAAAAAAACAGTATATATATGTTTTGTTTGTTTATTATATTTTTTATTTGTTTATTAATTCCTAATACATTTGTATTCCTAGCATGACTAAAAATTCAGAATAAAAAGAGATCAAGATTTCAAAATTAAAAAAAAAATAGAACTTAAAAAAAATGAAAATTTTAGTAAATAAAAATATTAGAGAAAATGAAACCATCCTACATGCTAATTTTAAATTAGAAATAAAAACTAAAACCTACCTACTTTACTTTAATTGAAATTTACAATTACTTACATATAGTGAAATTTCTAGTGGAACTATACATGTAAAAGCAATAAAAGAATATTTACATACGATTTTACAAAATGAAACCTAATGTATTCAAAAGTATGTGAAATTAAGGATTGTAAATGTAAATCAAAGTAAAAACAAAAACAACATTGATCTGACCTAACACTTACTTGGAACCATTGCTCGACACATCTTTCGTTTGCATGATGATCAACCAATATCCCTTCTTCATCCTCTTCAATCTTCAGTTTGAACAGGTGTTCTTCATCTAATATGCATGATTCTTCAACTGTCAAATCTTCCTTCTTTGCTTTAGGAAGAGTGATTTCATCCTTGATTGCTGTCAAGATCTCCTCTTCTTGGGAAGAGGAGATATCCACTTTTGCTAGGATCTGAGTGAGCCACTCTAGGCTTAGGTTCATCCTAAAATCATTTTACTGAAATAAAATGCTTAAAAAAATGAAAAACAAGTACATGACAAATGCAACAAAAAAAAACAGTACAAAATGGGTTAGTACAAGACGAGTGTAGAAACATAAATAAGAAGTGCACAAAAATCTATACAAGACAAAAATGAACATACACAAAATTAAAAATAAGTTAGTATGAAATAAAGGTGAGCCCAAAAATGAAAGCAATCCAAACTGAAAATGAAAAAGGAAAATTTGCATTAAAATAAACTCGCATTTACAAAAAATAAAAGAAAACACTTTGCAGAAAAATAAACATGCTTGCAGAAAAACAAAGGAACAACAAGGATTTGGGGCACCCCACTATAGTGGATGCGTCTCGCTATTACACCACAGAAATTCTAGAAATTTCGTAGTGAATTCGTTCTTGCATCTTACTATTTTCGCCTCCCCCTTGCTATGTAATGTAAAATTAATTTATCTATCTATCTAAACTATGATCCCTTTTAGCACCTCCCCAGAAACGACACCAAAATGTTGGAGAAAAAAACATTAAAAAATTTATAACAAATATCCAATGATTTAATTGTCAACCCGAAGAGAGCGTAAACTTCTGAGATATAGACAAAATATATGTAGGGGTAGAGTGTTGCTAAACTTAATCTAATATTCTAGATGACTGAAATCAGAAGTACATGTAACTGAAATTGAATTAAACTTGCAAAATAAGGAAATGACATGAAAATAAACCTAATCTAGGAAAGCAGGAAATTGCAGGAAATAATTATAATCTAAGAAAGCATAAAATTGTATGAAATAAACTAATATAAAGCAATCGAAATTAAATTGGGAGCTCACGACTAATTCATAAACAAAACATAACTGAAAATCTATATTAACAACTCATAAGAGAGAAATTACTGAAAATCTATATTAACATGGGAGAATCAAAGGATGTGCATTGACAATCATCTCCATTACATAACAATCAAAAAAATTTCTATGACTACTCTGAACTATTCTCTACTTCCAAACCACTAGAGAGATCTCTAACCAAAATGAGGAGAGAGCCCTCCTATTTATACATGAATTCAAGATAACTAATCATAATTACAGATCCACTATTCTCTCAACTTATCCCTCAAAATCCTCCAACAAATCTACAACTCATCCCTTCAAATCCTCAACAAATATTGGATGAGATATTCTCTCCACATTTCCAAGATATTCTCCTTGAAATTAGCCCACATCTTGAAGATGAAATTCAAATCTGAGGCTAGGTGGTGACTTTTGAGCTTGTTAAAGTCTTCAATCACACCTATAAGCATCACCAAACTCGCCCAATTTTAAAGTATAATGAAAATATGTTATTTTTCTCAATAATTAACCACAAATTCACTCAAAATACTAAAAAAAAATGATTTGGAAAATGGTAATATAAACCTATATTTATTATGAAAGTGGTGAATATTAATGGTTTTATGGAAGGATAAGATAGGAATACACTGATAAATGGTATGTAAAAGATGAATAAAATGTGGTGTTTTTGCGGCTCAACACACCTTGGGTTAAGCGCAGCAAATATATTCAAGATGCTAGATGTGTCCTTGGGGGCAAGTCTCGAGTCAAGTACCATCACCTGATCTTGACTAATTCGTT
This sequence comes from Pseudotsuga menziesii, assembly GCA_001517045.1. NCBI lineage: Eukaryota > Viridiplantae > Streptophyta > Pinopsida > Pinales > Pinaceae > Pseudotsuga > Pseudotsuga menziesii. The sequence goes on from LPNX010419205.1 coordinate 55,381, forward strand.
TAGGAAAAACTCCTAACGAATCCAAGGGGGTGGACCCTAAGAAAGAGTTTAACTAAGGCTCTTGTGTATTAGTCGTTAATGATGGAAGTAAGTTTTTTAGGAGTTTTTAAAGTAAAATACTGAGACAATATTGTTTCAAATATGAATGAATATTTCACCAGCATATAACATCAACACATAAAGATTAGCAACAATAATAAAAAAAGATGATAAATAACAATAAAATGTTGCAAAATTAGATCAATGCTAATGGAGTCAAAATAATAAAATGATGCTGCTAAAAAATAAAATGTTTTGCAATGTTTCTTGGCCAATTTTAATTATTGAAATATGAGTTGATCTACAAGAAAGGGATTCTTGATATATTGTAAAGTATTGAGAATATGTCTGGAATATGACGAAGGTGGTTCCTCACTCAGAAATGTGGGATGAATCAGAGTCTCTGAGAGTTGTCCAACACTACACCAACAAGGATGTATCCTGATAGTATCTCGGGGTCACTATTCAGTGATTCCCGCTTCCTTTGAACAATTTTCCCACAATTGTCAAATGACGCTATGTCAGATTTTCGTAATGTCCTTGGGAGTTATTTTTATTAATGGATTGTTAAATTAACGTGTAGAAAGTATAAAATGTCACAAATCGCTTTTGATTCCCCAACGAATAAGAAATGTCCGCAGAGGGAAGGTGTTGAGAGTACAACTTCAGGAGTTATTCTCCATGACCTTATGTTGTATTAAGATATGAGATTGTGTTGTAATCAAGTATGGAATCTATGTTGTAATTAGGTTTAGATTTTCTCCTTGACCTCATTAGAGGAAATTTCAACTCAAAATGGGCCTCCTAAAAAAATTTAATAAAATAATATTTATTAATTTTGGAAGAAGAAAAGAAAAAAACTACTTTTTTTGTTTGTATTTTCGACATATCTCACCGTGTTTTTACTCAAATTTTGATCAAGAGAGCTCGTTGGATGAGAAATTAAATCGTGCATCCAATGAGTACCCACTCAGCATACTTTTGATGGACCCCGCTACCCCAAAAACAAGAAATACTGAAAAAATGTGATGATGATGTCATCATCACATTTTTTCAATATTTCTTATTTTTGGGGTAGCAGGGTCCGTCAAAAGTATGCCGAGTGGGTACTCGTTGGATGCGGGATTTAATTCCTCATCCAACGAGCTCTCCCAATCGAAATTTGAGTAAAAACACAGGGAGATATGTCGAAAATACAAACAAAAAAAGTAGTTTTTTTTTTATGATGCCTATCCCCAAATTTATATTAAAAAAGTGTTTAAGACCTATACGGTATTTCAAATTTAAAGCAATTCATTGGCTAACACATGATGACATGGAATTTGAGTTAAAGTTAAAAGGCCCATTTTGAGTTGAAATTTCCTGTAATGTATGTTGTATTAAGGTTTGGGACTTGTGATGTATCAAGTCCAAAACATATTTTTTATTAAGTTCACATGACAATGTCATATTCAGGAGAGATGCTTGTACTAGGATCTTATGGTTAAGATCGTGACCTTATTTTAAGGTCTGATATTTGGGTTGTATCAAGTCCGAAACTTATAGTGTATTAATTTCACATGACTTACGTTGTATTAGGTCTCGAGGATATAATATGTGATGTATGGTTGTTCATGATCAATAGGTGCTACAAGTCTCCTTCAGGCATTAGCTACCCCTAAAGTGATTTACTTTAGCATGTGAGTATATGACCTAGGGTAATACATATGATCATAGGTTCAAAAAAATTATTATGAGTATGATATGATATAGAATTAATGAAAACATGGACCATGCAGAGAAAATTAATATGAGCATAGAGATAGAGAGAGAATTCAAATTTCCCATGCACGCCTCCAAGTGAACTCGAAATAATAAGACATCAGTTGAGCCTTAGTTTTGAAAAAACAAGTTCAATTAATTAAGGAATCAAGTCCTGGATTTATGCAATTGGTTGTTGAAGATGACACTGATGGAGAAACACTAGTTACATTTAGTGTTGTTCAGTTGCATTTATTTATGTTCAGTTACATTCAGTTATGTTCAGTTAAAATTAGTTATGTTCAACTACAATCAGTTATGATCAGTTCGATTCATTTTTGTTCAGTTGCATGAGGTTCCATTCACTTGCATTCAATTTCATTTAGATGCATGCAGTTCCATTCAGTTGCATTCAGTTAAGTTCAATTCATTCAGTTAACAACTCAGTTAGAGAAAGTCAAACTTAGTGAATTAATGGAGGGACAATATCTTGTTTGTGGGAGATAATTATGGAGTTGGAACTTCACACCAAGTTAGTGAGGGCGCATGGTTGAAGATAAAATAGTTTTATCATTGTTAACTACTTACTAAAGCATGCAATATTTGCTACCTTCCTTGTATGACCTGATTTGACTTGTTATTAAAGTGTTATGCACTTGTAAACATCATCATAATGTTCCATTTGATCTCTACTCTTTGGTGTTCTCAAAAAAGGAGATCTTTTATTGTGTTGTAATCATTCTCTATCAATTATCAATCATACCCTAAGATTGCTTGTTGGGTTTTTATTCTATGAATCAGTGGAGGGTTTTCCCAAGGTAAATCTTGTGTTCTATGGTTTGATTTATGTCTTTGGAATATTGATGATATCTATATGCATTGTTATTGTGGATTAAAATTTTAAATTTCAATTAATGGATTGTTAAATTAATGTGTAGAAATTAAAAAATGCCGCAAGTCGCTTTTGATTTCCCAATGACCATGCAAATCCCACAGAGGGAAAGAGCATACACGATGTTTAAGACAAAAAAAATTTCCAATTAAAGACATAAAATAGTTTGTAAAAGCAAGTAAACTAATGAAAAATTGAAACTACACAATATGTGTCACTTTCTGATCATCCACCAATAATCGACAAAACCATTGGTTGGTTGCGAGAGCATACTTCGTGGTAACAAGTTGGTTATGGAATTATTACTTTATTGTAAGATGAAATAAAAAAAATTGAATCAACCTATTCATTCTTTCTAGAAGGAGGATTATGTGCATTTGTTGGTCAGTAAAAATAAAACAAAAAAGGAAACCGTGAATCCCCCCAGGGGGGATGGAGTGTGAGCGTTGTGTAGCCCACTTGCTTTATTTATTATTTAACTTTAAAATGTGATGAAAAGATGAAGTAAAATGCAATTTGATCCTTGAAAATGGAGTGAAAGGGTTACAATATTGTAGGGAAAGAAAGGGAGTGAAGAAAGGGGATGAAGAAAGGACTATTTGGTGTCCCAGGTGACCTGAAACTTGAATTTTGAGCATTATTTCCTTATCATTTTCTTAAAACCTACTAAAAACCAGTGAGAAAAATATTTTAAAATGTCATAAATTAGTCAAAAAAATACATAATTTACACTTCTCAAAATGCTCCAAAATTGTGAATTTTTTATTGAAAAGGGCACTTTGAGAGACTACTTCAGATCTAGTTTGAGACAAAACTTTTGAAAGGAACCTAGATATTATATATATGCATAATTAAAATCATATTGATGTATCTAATTTTTATTAACCATAGAGAAACGGTAACTAAGAAAAATACTAGATTCTTAAAGAAGGGGAGAGACAACTCCTCAAGCCCTTGCTTGAATGGAATGAAGGAGAGAGGGATATGCAAAAAAAATATGTTAAACACATCAAAACTAATGTTGTAGAAAATAAATGGATGTAAACGCACTCCAAAATCCCTTCTACCTAAGAAGATCCTGCAAAATCTAGGCAATTCTTTATGCAAACAAGGTTAATCCTGTGAATCTTATCAACAAAAGTAAAAGAACATAAGTATAACCAATTACAGTTTGTTTCTCTTAAAATATTCTAATAATGAAATGAAAATAAGTAAATTAACAACTGCAAATACTTATTCAAAATAAACTTGATCTAAGAAGCATTATTTGATAGAAAGAAAACATGAGATTCAACCGATTTCACCTCAAAATTAACCAAGTTACAAGCTCACAATGAAATGCCACAGATTAGCCTCCAAAGCCTTCAATTTCATTAAGAAAATATGAAATAACAATAATAAAATGAGAAAACCTTCAATGCATCCTCTCAAATGAGGAAGAAAGCCTTGCTTAAATAGGAAAAATGAGAGAAAACCCCAAGGGAGGTGAATTTTCCAAGTGCTGTAGATTTTTCAGATGATTGGGGGAAAACTAGAGTGAACTATAGGTGGTAGGTGCCACCTCTCAGAAGGTAGGTCAACCCCCTCTTTCTATGAAACACCACGGGTTAAGCACAACATAAATATTCAAGCCGCTAGATGTGTCCTTGGGGCAAGTCTCGAGTTAGGTACTTCCACTTAATCTCGAGTCCTTGACTCTTCCATCTAGGAAAAACTCCTAACAAAGCCAAGGGGGGTGGTCCCTAAGGAATAATTTAACTAAGACTCTTTTGTTTTAGTCATTAATGATGGAAGTAAGTTTTTTAGGATTTTTTGAAGTCAAATACTGAGACAATATCATTGCAAATATAAATGAATATTTCACTAGCATATAACATCAAGACATAAAGATTAGAAACAATAAAAAAAATGATTATAAACGACTGTAAAATGTTGCAAAATTAGATGAGTGCCAATGGATTTGAAATAAGGAAATGATGCTGCTGAAAAATAAAATGTTTTGCAATGTGTCTTGATCAGTTTTAATTATTGAAAGACGAGTTTAGTTACGGGAAGGAGATTCTCGATATACTGTAAAGTACTGAGAATATGTCTGTAATACGATGAAGGTGTTTCCTCACTCAGAAATGTGAGTTGAATCAGAGTCTTTGAGATGTGTCCAACACTACACCAATAAGGATGTAGCCTGACGGTATCCTAAGGTCACTATTTAGTGGTTCTCGCTTCCTTTGAAGAATTTGTCCACGATTGTCAAATGTCGTTATGTCATATTTTCATAGTGTTCTTGGGAGTTACTTTTATTAATGGATTGTTAAATTAATGTGTAGAAATAAAAAAATGTCGCAAATCACTTTTGATTCACCAACGACCAGGAAAATCCCGCCGAGGGAAAGAGCATACATGAGGTTTACGATAAAATTTTATTCCAATTAAATAATAAAAGAGTGTTTAAAATCAAGTAAAGTAATGACAAATTGAAACTGCAAACTATGAGTCACTTTATGATAATCCCCCAATATTTGACAAAACCTTTGGTTGGCGGTGAGAGTATACTTCGTGGTAACGATTTGGGTATGAAATGATTACTTTACTCTAAGCTGAAATCAAAACAAATTAATCAAATTATTCATCCTTTCTAGAAGGCGAATTGTGTGCATATGTTGGTTAGTAAAAAGAAAACCAAGAAGGACATAGTGAATCACCCCTAGGGGGGATGGAGTGTGGGTGTTATGTAGTTCACTTGCTTTCTTTATAATTGAACTTTACAATGTGATGAAAAGTTGAAGTAAAATTCCCTTTGATCCTTGAAAAATGATCAAAAGTCTTATAATATTGCAAGGAGATAAAGGAAGTGAAGAAAGGAGATGAAGGAAGGACTTTTTGGTGTCTCAAGTGACTCGAAACTTGATTTTTGAGCAGTATGTCCTTATCCTTTTCTTAAAACCTACTAAAAACCAGTGAGAAAAAGATGTTAGAATGTCACAAATTAGTAAAAAAAAAAAGACATAATTTACACTACTCAAAATGCTTTAAAATTGTAATTTTTTTTTTGAAAAAGGGAACTTTGAGAGACTACTTCGGAACTAGGTTGAGATGAAAACTTTTAAAGGAAAATAGATCTCATATATATGTGTAATTAAAATTATATTTCCAAGATCATATTGATGTATCTAATTTATATTAAGCATAGAGAAACAATAACAAAGAAAACGATTGAATTTTTAAAGGAGAGATAAATCATCAAGCCTTGCTTGAATAGAATGAAGGAGAGAGGGATCTACATAACAAAGATGTTAAACACAACAAAATTGACATTGTAAAAAAGAAGTGGATGCATTCAAGATCCAAAATCCCTTCTACCTAAGAAAATCCTGCAAAGTCTAGGAAATTCTTCATACAAACAAGGTTAATTCTGTCAATCTCATCAACAAAAATCAAGAGAACATAAGTATAACCGACTATAGGTTGTTTCTCTTACAATATTCTGATAATCAAATGCAAATAAGTAAATTAACAACTGCAAAGACTTATTCAAAATAAAATAGATCTAAGCAACATTATTTGACAAAAGGAAAGCATGAGATTCGATGGATTTCACCTCAAAATTAGCCAATTTACAATCTCACAATGCAATTCCATAGATTAGCCTCTAAAGCCTTCAATTTCATTAAGCAAATATGCAATAACAATAACATAATGATCATAGTTTCAATGCATCCTCTCAAATGAGGAAAACTTCCTTGCTTAAATAGGAAAAATGAGAGCAAACCCCAAGGGGGGAGAATTTGTCAAGTTTTGGATCTTTTTTACATGATTTGGGGCAAACTAGAGCAAGCTAGAGGTGGTAGGTACCACCTCTCACAAGGTATATGACCCCCCTCTTTTCGTTACCCCTATACAACAAGAGGTGATATTTTTCATGGATAAATGTGGCCCTCGAAAGAGAAATTCGCCCCCTCATGGATTTGATTGGAATCAATCCGATTTGATCATGATTTAGTCTCCAATTACCCCAACATCATCCTTGTGGGACAAGATCCCACTGATTTAGGGATGTGCTTTTTCTTCATATTTTCCCCTTTTCTAATTTTTTATTCACTTTTTACCTTTTTTCGGAAAGAATATCACTTAAGTGATCAATAATCACCTAAAAATTAGGAAAATTGGGTTTTAGGGGATAGTGGGTGCTCTGAGTTTTAAAACTAGCACCTCCATGTCAAATTTGGATCCCTTTGCCCACTTTTACGATATTTTGAATTTTACAATGAAAATAACACCTCATCAATGATTTTATTAAAAATCTAAAAAATCTAAAATCCTAGGAAAGACTTAGTCCATGTCCATGAAACTTTGGGAATATGAATTGCATGGTATAATACATAGACCCTAGGATTTAATAACCCTCCCAACGCATAATCCCCAACTTCACCATCCTGACTTTGGAGGATTTTTAGTGAAAAACTTGAAAATTATATGTCACTTAAAAATTGTCATATAACTAATGAGGGAAAAATCACTCAAGGATGATGACTTTGATGACCACGTCCCAAGAAGGCCAAGCCATTTACGTAAGAAACCTACCCTGTCACTCTTGGGGAGATTGAATTTGCACTGAAATCCTTTAAAAAAGATCAGAGCCTTGGCCCAGATGGGTGGCCAGCAGAATTTTATCTGCACTTCTTTGAACTCATGGGACATGAGTTATTGTCAGCTATGGACTTGACTAGTGTTTTGGGATTCATCCCTCCTGCTCTAAACTCAACCTTCCTTGCTCTCATCCCCAAATTGGATAAGCCTCAGACCTTTGTTGATTACAGACCCATTTCCTTATGTAACCTTCTATACAAGTTGATAGCAAAGGTCATTGCAGTCAGGATCAAACCCTTTTTGGACTCGAGTATCTCACAAGAAAAATTTGGCTTCCTGAAAGACCGTCAAATCACTGAGCCCATAGGACTTGTTCAAGAGATTCTCCACTCTGTCAAAACCAAAAACATCTATGCCTTCATACTCAAATTGGATCTCATCAAGGCTTTTGATCGTGTGAACTGGACCTTTATTGGTCTCATCTTGATACAAATTGGGGTTCCACTTCTCTCTGTCAATTGGATTATGGGTTGTCTCACCTCTGCACATTTTGTTGTTCTGATTAATGGGACCCCCTTGAAGTTTTTTCCAGCATCTCGTGGCATTCGTTAAGGATGCCCTTTGTCTCCTCTGCTCTTCATCCTTGTCATTGAAGGTCTCAGCCTCCTGATCACGGATGCTAGGAACAATGGACTCATACGAAGCATTCAGATATCATCCTCCCTTGCCCTAACCCCCCTCCTATTTGTGGATGATGTGATCCTTATGGGAATTGGCACTCTTCAAGAATGGGTTGCTTTTGATGTTATACTGGAGACCTTCTGTAAGGCTTTCGGGATGAGTATCAGTCTGAAAAAATCTTGTTTCCTTTATAATAATATTGAGGATGCCATTCTTATGAATATAGCCAAGATTCTTCCTTACCAGATGGAGCTGATTCTCACAGGGTTTAAGTATCTCGGTTTCTATCTCAAGCCTCTCGGATACAGGGTCTGTGATTGGTTATGGTTGGTTCAGAAATTTGAAAAGAGGATTTTAAATTGGGCCCACAAGCTTCTTTCCCTTGGAGGCAGATTGATTCTTGTTCAATCAGTGCTCTCCAGCCTACCGGTGTATTGGCTGGGATTAGCACCTATTCCAACACCCATCTTGCACAGGCTTAGGAGCATTATGTTTGCTTTCTTATGGGGATCTTCTGAGATTCATCGAAGATATCATTTAGTTAGCTGGCAAAGTCTCTCATGGCCAAAGGAACACCAAGGATGGGGGATTAAAAATTTGCATTGGTTCAGCATATCTTTACGCCTAAAAAATCTCTGGATGGCTCTGATGAAAGAAGGTCTATGGCATCGTGTCCTCAATGCAAAATACTTGAAAAATCTTACAGTGGTTTCTTGGCTCAGAGATAAGAGATTTAGTACTCGGAGGGTTTCCATCATCTGGAGGGGTTTTTTATAGACCCTTCCATGGCTGGGCCGTCACTTGGCTTAGACAGTAGGTAATGGCAAATATATTCTGATCGGTGTCGACCTGATCATTGGAGCTTCTTCCTCTTCCATCTTTCCAAAGGAGCTGAGATCTTTCTTGGTGGACCTGGATATATGCACTCTCTCCTAGGCACATAACATTTTACCTGATTCTCAAAACTACTGGTACACAGCAAACGAATTGGGTATTGGAGGGGACTGGAAAGTTGCTTGGGAAGCATACATAGCAGGTCTCGCTCAGGGCGGAATACATCTCACATCACAAGCTGATTCCCTTGTATGGGACTTCAACAAAAAAGACTGCTCCATTACAGCAAAACAAGCTTATGAATGTATTGTCAGTTCTTACTCTTCACTGGCAGGAAACCGCTCTGACTCATTTATATGGAACAGTGCTCTCCCACGCAAAATTGGTTGTTTTACTTGGCTGGTTTTTAGAAACAAAATCCTCACCTGAGATAATCTCCAGAAAAGGGGAAGGTCGGGCCCTGGCATCTGTGTACTGTGCAATTCCGATGAGGAGACCGTGGTACATTTATACAACAACTGCATTGTTTGGCAAACAATTCTTGGCCTCATCTGTGAACAGTTCTAGATCCCTTCTCCTTCTCACGTGGATTCTCCCACCACATTTGTTAGGAATTGGGCCGACAATTACATGAAGAATTCGACTCTCTGGTCTATTCCTTTCCATATGTTGTGGATCATATGGAAAGCTCGAAATTTGGCCATTTTTGGAATGTTCATAGCATTGTTCAACAAATAACATATCATGTACAGATCTATTCTTCACTGCCTGTTAAAGTTAAAAAATTTAGGAAAATAGGGAATCCTCCCTGTATGTTTTTCCCATGTGGATTTTTTGATGGTGCATCAGTCAACAAGACAGCAGGTGTTAGTTACAGCCTTCATTTGAATGAGTCTCACCATTTCGAATTCACATTGGGGGTTGGATATGGCTTCAATACAAAAGCAGAATTACTGGGCCTTTGGGCTCTTTTGCTATCTTCCCATATGATGGGGTTCCCCTTATCCCACATTTTCGGTGACTCACAAGTCATCATTAACTGGGCAAAGGGATCGACTGCTCTCTCCCCACCAGAACTCTTTCACTGGTGTCGGGAAACACAAAAGCTTCTTTCTAGCTTTCCGGATCTGTCGTTCATCCACATCTACCGAGAACACAATCGGATTGTTGACCGTCTCTCTAAAACAGTTCTCACATTTTCTCAGGGATATGGCTATTTCTCTAAATTTATGGAGGATCATTTGATCACTCATGATTCATTTCAGCTCTTTTGAGCTTGGACAAGGGAGCTTACTCCTCTTATTGATTGGTGACATGCTGCTCATTGAGCGACCTCTTTTAGACTGCTGATCAAATCCCTTTTGTTCTTGGTAGATGAGGTTGTAGGGACTGACTCCATACATGATGAGATAGTACTTCTGATGGGATCCTTTACACATTTGTATTGCCTTTCCCCCTGGCAGCTTCTCGAGGAGACAAATGACCATATGAGCTGTATACTTTTGAAATGTAACCCACTTCTGGGATGGTAGGATTAATGCCCTTTGATTCTTAATAAGAATAACAAGGATGGGCTTTTTTCTTCGTGAAAAAAAAATAAAAAAGAAAATAACCCATAATTTGTTCTTCTCTAACCACAAATTAAAATAACTATCTTAATTTCATTGTATTAACCCACACCAGATTACATATAATTAAGACAAATAATTATAATTATATATAAAAACAACTTCACCAACCACAAATTAAAATATATATTACTTATTATAAAAAATCCATTTCAATAATTGAAAATGTTTCTAAACTTTTACACAGTTATATTCCAGAATTATAACTCTCGTCAAAAAGTTAATTCCAAAGTGATAACTTTTAACAGAAAATCAAATTCCAAAATCTGGAAAATCGACCTAAACCATGCACGCTCGTAAGCTGTGAAAGTCACATTTTCAATTTCCTTCATAGGGAGTAAAAACACTCACCAAGAAACAAGACCAAAAGTCAAATTTCCAACTTTCGTTCGAATTTAATTGAGGTAGGCATTAGTAAACAAACTAACCAAGAAACCGACCAATACTAAATCAAAATTAAGAAACCTACCAATACTAAATCAAAATTTCGAATTTTTTAAATTTAATTTATCTCGCATGTCATATAGTCGCCTGATCCATAATAAAAAGATTTCATCGTCATTCGTCAGACGTAAAGTGAGAAACGGGAACCTTGAACGGGGCGAACGTCCGTCCTTGAATGTTTGTCTCCGCCATATGATACGGCGTTTATTAAGCACCAGACAAAGAAAGTACAGATTCAAACTATAGGATCGATGTTGTCAACAAACACATAATAATTGCCACTTCTTGCCAGACTTACTTCATCCGATTTAGAAATAATTGCAAGCGTGCTTTTTTATGTTGGCCGTTAGGTTTTGAACAACTCGAACCATCGCTATCTTCGGCCCATTTGGATTGTCCATATGCGCGAGCGCGACTGCTTTTCGTTAATTTTTATCCACACATAGATACAGGGCGAGGGCCCCGGCCCCGGCCCCGGCCCCGGCCCCAGCCCCACGACTTTTATAATGTTGTGCTGTAAGTGTTACCCTAGACATTACACGAAAAATAGTCACCTTCACGTTCAGTTTCATATTGTTTGTACATAACATCGTGCTAATTTTTCAACCATACAGATTCGAGTTTGGTAAGCTTGGAAATAAAAGCTCTCCGAATCCCGATAAGATATTTAAGGTTTCCCATGTGCTTAAATTATTAGCTACACGATAAATTGCCCGTGTCCGGCCCAAGATTCCTCCTGTCATACCGACAACTTTAGCTGCTGATTGTAGTACAAGCGTCTCACGTCATCTCCAGTTGTAAATGAAAGGTAAAATTAACCAGTTTGTTGGATAGGTTTTAATGTGACCGTTGTTGAGCAGCACAGCTGCTCATTAGATTTCAAGGTAGTTGAGATCCAACGGCTTGCTGTACAGCAGGTCATTGAATTTTAATTTCAAGGTAGTTGAGATCCAACGGCTTGCTGTACAGCAGGTCATTGAATTTTAAGGTAGTTGAAATTCAAGGGCTTGCTGTACAGCAGCTTTAGCACTAAAGCATAAACAGTATAGCAACTTTTACAGTAAAGCCTGAACAACAGGCTGATTATTGATAACCGTACTGCAGGTTATTGAATCTTAAGGTAATTAAGATCCAACAGCTTGCTGCACAGCAGCCTTCGCATTAAAGCATCAACAGCACAGCAACTTCGCAGGAAAGCATGAACAACAAGCTTGTTATTGATGGCAGTAAATAGAGTTTAGAGTTTTAGTACGGCCAAAGATTTCATAACAACACGAGTCGAGGAATAGTCCGCATGCCGTAAAGGATAGGAACGTGTGTTTAATTATTCATATGATTCTTGAATTAATAATTTAAACAGGAGATCCGATTCGATTTAAATGATGTCATGTCGAAAAATTGCAAAGAATATTAAGATCGGATATCTTCAGCTAATGAAATCATCTAGCGATGACCTGAGTGCCTGGATTATTGCGTTTTGTCTTCGCCGCAGCCCGATAGTGTTAGTTGTTATCAATTGCATAAGCATTCCTGGGCTCCATTGAACCAGTTAGGTGATTTGCTCCATTGAAAAGAAATAGCTCGATACAATAATTAGCATCTATCACAATGTCATTATTTATCTGCAGAGATAATTTCAATCCAATTTAATGGAAATCCAGTAAGGAAACCATCCCATGTGAACTGAAAGTTATCCATAGTTTAAGGCACATGTAGAAATGAGTGAGTGGTCCATTTCAGCCATTCAAGTCGTGAGTCCTTTCAAGTTTTTAGAATTTTCCGGGCGTTGATTATTGAATAACATGTATAGGTTAACCACTGCTTGCGTATTTTGTACGCAATCAAGAAAATAATTTTCTATCTTTGTAGCTTGTGAAAAGTAATCCACGTGCGCACTGTATGAGGAATAACCTACTTCCACTAGTCTCACGAGAAACAAGAAACCAGTAGGTCTAAAACAGTTGATTGAAATAAAGTTTATTAACTTATCTATGTGCATAGAAATAAAATGGAAAATATTTAATATAGAAATTATGTCCACTCTTTTCTATGTTGTCTTGTAGCTTGGGTGGTTGGAAGGAATGAATGTTAAATGTTATCCTCCCCATCCAGGTTCTCGTCTTGTAAATGACATAGATGTTTTTGTGGAGCCCTTTGTAATAAATGTCGTAAATGATGAGTTGACCATACCCTGATTCAGTTCACCTTTTCTAGTTATCTTTATATTTCTACATGTAGAGACAACCTAAAAGAGTGATTATTTGCACGGAAAAATGAAAGGAATAATGCCTTAGAGACAACCCCTTGACGTGTTCATCTTTTCTAGTTGTCTTTGTATTTCTACGTGTAGAGACCACCTAAAAGAGCAATTATTTGCACGGAAAAACGAAAGGAATAAGTCCTTAGAGACAACCCCTTGCATTGCACTTTACGTGTTGTCCTGGTATTCAATAAAATAAATAGAATTAAAATGTTCTTGTGCAGATGGAAAATATCTATATTGAATGCAATAAAAACTGATTAAACTTATTTAGTTATGTCTTTACATAGTGTGTAGATAATATAAAGATTAGGTGCAAGGAATACCTTTGACTATATGACAAAACGTGTCTATAATTTAGATATTTTATTGTATTTTTTATTTTTACTTGTACAAAATAAAATTTTCAGATTATTTAATATGAAAGATTAAGTTCCTATTGAATTGAGATTATTTACTATAAAATATTAAGTTATAATTTAGATATTTTCTTCTATTTTTATTTGTACAAAATAAAATTTTGAAATTATTTAATATAAAAGATTAAGTTACTATTTTATTGAATTGAGATTATTTATTTATTGATGATCATTATGATGGTTAATTTTCCTAAAATCAAATTTTAGTTTATGAGACCTAAAGAAACTAATTATTTAGTTTGTTTTAAAATTGTATTTTTATGCTCAAAAAGAGTTTGGAGAGAGGGGTCCCGAACTCACTCAGGACACTTTAAGAGGAAGTGATTTTCATCATCAATCTTCATATCCTCATAGAGATGGTAGATCCTTTCCACCCATGGTGTTTTAGAAACTGCCCAAGGACTTGTTTCACTATGAAGCTTGTAAAAGTTTGTTCTTATCTTGGTTTCTCAGGTTTGAATTGGAATTAAGTATATTTAATTTAGTAATATAGTAACCATTTTTCATTATTTAACATTATTATTCAAAATTTATTAATAATTAATTAAATAATTTATGTTATATAACATTTAGTTTTGTAATTAAAAGTTGAAAAAGATTTTAAAGCTTGATAGAAAAAATAATACATGCAATGTTACATTTATTAACAGCATAATTAAGAGAAGTATTTTTCATTAAGCATGGAAATTGGAAACTATTGGTTAAATGTGTGATTCAAGAATTCTATAACTATGGTGACGATTCATGAATGCTCACATTCATTCATTAGAACACAACATACTCAACCTGAATGTTTGCAAAAAATATTAATCTATTTATTGAATTTTTGAATATTTTAGTCCAATATTCATACAATGTTTTATTTTTAGAACAAATTATATTTTTAAGTTTAAGATTGGATTTTGAAAATGCAAAATAAGATTATATAGTGTCGATTGTCAATACCATGTTTTCAATGAGATATGAATACTTTTGGTTGGGAATTTTGTAATCCCATACACATCTACTAGTACTTTAGGAATTCAATTTTTCATTTATAAAATTTATTATTAACACTTTTAAAATCTTATATTATAGTTTACAATCTCAATTTCACACTTAATTTCCAATCACATTATCAAATATCAATCATAAATTATAAAGGTGGTTTCATCTTATTTATAGGTTTTACTTAACTAATCATATATTTTAATATATCTTTACATATAAAGATCTTATTAATCATAAAAAACGTTTCACTTATAAAATATTAAGAAAAATAAAATATTACATTATTTGACAAACAAAATTCATATTTCTTACAATAAATCTCACAATCTCACATCACTGACACCATGTAGATGTAGCAAGCTAAGCCACAAAAGTGTCTATGACATCATTATAAATTATAACATATTGTAATTACATAGTTATGTTTAATATTACAAACATGTTTTTCTTTTCAATTCTCTCGAATGATTATGTTTGTACCATTATAACCATCCTTAAGAATTTCCCAAACATTATTTAAAGGGATATTATATACATGTAGATTTCCAACATCTTGTGTTAAAAAAAACTTTTAAATTGCTCTCTTTTCAAGCAAGTTATATCAAGTGCAATAACTAGCATCGACTTTTTTTGTTAAGATATTTTCATAAACCAATTCCAAAAACAATAATGCATGATTTAAAAAATTATTAGCTTTTTAAAGCAAGTTGTATCAAGTAAAACAAGCAAGAAGACCTCACTCATATTTTGTTGTTGGGTGTCTTTTCATAAACCAACTTGAAAAATAGTAAAGCAAGATCAAATAATTTTATAAACATTGGGTGTATAGAACAATCTTTGTATTTGTAGCAATGTTGAATTGCTTGGAATAATTTGTTTTCTACTGGCATTTTATTAATTACACATGAAAGAACTAGATTCCTATTAAATATACATATTATTTATTTAATAATATTTTATTTGAAAATAAACAAATACAACATTCAATTTTATTAATATTTTTATTTGTATAAATAAAAATTATCATGTATAGTTTTTACAAATATTATATACAGATTTTCAAAAAAGAGATCACTTTCTTTGTTCCATTCATATTATTCTTTGTCAATAATTGATTAATTAAATGATTACAATTATTATCAAAATACTCCATTTTTTTTTAAATGTCTTTTATATGACCTATTAAATGTCCAATTTAATCACAATCTATCTAGCAATTCTTTCGTGTAATTTTTAGCAATTATTTCCTCTAATTTTTTTCAATAAGTAATTAACTAAACAATTACAATTGTTACCAACAACAACAAAAAAATTATTTCTATATCTCTTTCATATGAATCATTAAATATCAAATTTAATCACAATATAAAGCAATCATTTCATATGTTTTTTTTTCAATAAGTAATTAATCAAAACAATTACAATTGTATTCAAATTGAAACAAAAGTTTTAATATCTTCTTCATATGAATATGAATAATTAAATGTCTAATTTAATGACAATATAAATTAGTTCTTCTGAGTATTATCTTCTAAATTTATGCTTTTAACGGATTCCCCATGTTTGGATGAGGCCCAAGTTATTCAAATAAAAATACAACATTTTTAATATATTTCTATCTCTTTCATGTGAACCGTCAAATGTCCAAATGTATTTTTTAGAAAATTCACTTAGATATAATCTTAAGAGTAGTATTGTCATTCATCTATAAACAATATGTTTGATTTTTAGTATCTAATTCCATACTAAATAAATATTATTTCAATAATTTATTGTAAATGTATAATTCTTTAACAATATACACATATGTAATTCTTCGCCAATATACACATTACTGAATGGTAAAAAGTTTGTACTCGTAGCAACCCCAAGTAAATAAGAACTTTCCATACTTCAAACATTCAAATTGAATCATTATTTATTTATTTCATGACTAAACATTACCAATGATAATAATCATGTAAAATATCTATTTTAAGACAAACACTCAAATTCCCAACAACATTTTTTATTTATTTTAAATACAAATATTTAAATATTTTATTTTCTATACATTAAAAAACCCATAACTTAAAACATAAGTAAAAAATGATTAAATGTAAGACATTAATGTAAACTTATATAATGAAGTTACATAACAAATATAACTCATCTAAATAACAAAACAAAATATATAACTAATCTAAATAACATAAAATAGATGGTATTTCAAGTCTATTACGCCATTATTCCAATTGTGTAAGGCTTATAAAGTTATTCGCATATTTTGAGGCTTATTCAGTGAATTTCAAATGAATTTCCTTGTATTTTATCATCTTCATTAAAAAAAAATCCATTATTCTTTTCATCTAAAAAATTCATCCCACAATGTTTGCATATTTTTATATATTTAATTTCATTATATTGAGTACATTTATCATTAAACCATAAAAAATTACTTCATTCTAAGGAGTTTTCTCTTTTATCCAATAAATCTCTTAAATAAGTCCCTCCCTCCACTTCCACTTTTTGTCGACCATGTTTCAACTTGAAAGTTTCTAACATAAATTTCCAACAACTTTAATGGTTATGTGCACGATTGATTCACTTTTGAAATGTATTTAAAATAATTGTCTTTGCACACTTTCAAATACTTCTTTTCAATTTTGTAATTTTTTTTAGTAAATAAGAAATGTTTCAATTGCATTAATATAGAAAGGATTAGAATGAAATCTCATAAACACCATAGCGAAACAGGGAATTGGTCTATTCCTAAAATTTCATGGGCGGAAAGGGTTTTCCATCTGTGTTATGTTAAGATTTGAAAAGTTGTTATACCAAAACAAAAGGATCTCTGAAAGAATAACAAGAACAATAGAACAAAAGAGAACACAAATATTTATCCTGAGAAACCCTTGTAGGCGCCTCTCCTATTCATACAGATCATATGAGAGGCCTAATAACCCAACTGGGTCGACTTCTCCTTTCAACGAGGACCAAATTTCCTTGGAAGTCTCAAAAATACATTTTAATAATACTTTAGTGGGTACTACTGACCCTACTTACAATGGAGGATTTACCTCAAGACTTTACATGACCAATTACACCAATGACATCTCTAACCGAAAGAACAACATATAAGAAAGGGGTATAACAATAATACTACAAAATAGAATATCTTTCCTAGTTACATTTATTTAACACTCCCTCTAAACAAAGAAGTTTTTCTACAGTACAATAACACGTTTGTACAATTGACTAGTGAATATATATGTCATAGGATTTTTTTGCAATTACATCAACATCATCAGCATCTATGGAAGATCATCATCATGAACATCTCTATCATCTGGTATCATCTTGAGCATCATCATGTCTCGAGCATCATCGCTAGCATCAGCTTGAGCATCATCATCTCTAGCATCATATTGAGCATCATCATCTCTCAAGCATTGTCTCTGGCATCATCTCGAGCATCATCATCTCTGGAATCATCTCGAGCATCATCTATGGCATCATCTCGAGCATCATCATCTATGCTATCATCTTGAGCATCACCTGCACTATTAGTATATAAATACTGATCTAAATCACCCACATCATAATTAAATGATGGAACATCATCATCTGCAATTGAATGTAGGAACTTGTCCATAAGTAAATGCAGGACTAATGATTGTAAACCATCCTTATCCTATTAGTGCTAAGATCACTGTTAAGAGATAGGACGACACTCAGCCTATTAGTGCTAGGACCAATAGAGTGTTCTTGTCTATGGAACCATACTCAGATAAGACCACTCAATTAGCGTGGACTGTCCCCATCCTATCAATGCTAGGACCACTCTTAATAGAGTGTTCTTATCCATGGAAAAATCCTCAGAGAGGACCACTCAATCAACGAGGACCGTCCTTCACCTATCAGTGATATGACCAATCACAATAGAGTGTTCTTTTCCATAGAATTGTCCTTAGAGAGGACCACTCAATCAACGTGAATATTCCTCATCCTATCAGTGCTAGGACCATTCTCAATAGAGTGTTCTTGTCCACCGAACCATCCTACAAGTGAATGTAGGATCACTCTCCAAAAGAGATTACTATCATCGCGGACCATCCTCAGCATGTTAGTGCTAGGACCACTCTCAAGAGAGTGTTCTTGTCCATGTAACCATCCTCAAAGAGGATACTATCATCCACAAGTGAAACTCAAATCTCATCAACATCTGTAGGCATAATGGCTTATTACTGCCGTCTCATCCTCAATAGTAGTCTCATCATCACTCCCTCTTTCCAAGGAGGTAATTTTAGACTACACCAAGCTTGTATAAAAAATGTTCAAACTTTACATAAGACAGAGGCTTAGTCAACACCTCAGCTACTTGTTCCTTTGTAGGAACATACTGGATCTTCACAGCTTCTCTCTGCACCATGTCCCAGATGTAGTGATACTTTATCTCTATATGCTTTGACTTATCATGAAACATCAGGTTCTCTGTCAACTTGATGCAACTCTCATTGTGACAATAGATATCAGTTGCATCCATCTCAGTATCGAACAATCCTGCCAATAGTTTTCGAATCCATACTGCTTCTCTACAATATGAACATGCTGCAATGTACTCAGCCTCGGCATCCTCGACTGTACTGAGGGAAGCACTTTCTTTCTTTATGCTAATTCATGATATCACACCTGATCCCAAACTAAAACAACATCCTAAAGTGCTATTTCTATCTTCGGCACTTCCTTCTCAATTTGAATTAGTATAGCCATATAATATAAACTCACTGTCGGTTGTATATCTGAGTCCACAATCCAATGTACCTTTCAGGTATCTCATCAGATGTTTTGTTGTAACTAGATGGACATGTATGGGCCCCACCATATACTAAATCAAGGTGTTCACAACAAAACATATATATGGTATTGTATTTATCAAGTACATCAGTGAGCCAATAATCTGTCTGTATAATGCACATAGTGTGACATCTACTTTTTCTGAAGGCTCAATTGCCATTCAATAGTTTCATCTTTGTCACCATCGGAGTGTTAATTCCTTTGCGATCTAACATCCCAAACTTCTTCAAAATATTTACTGTGTACTTTCCTTGGTTCAAGAAAATCTCACCAAGAACAATGCCATACTTCAATAGCTAGGAAGTAGTACATTTTTCCAAGGTATTTCATCTCAAATTATGTTGCAATATTCTTCTTGCATTCACTAATGAGAATCTCCTTTCCTGTCAAGAATAAATCATCTACATGCAATAGTAATATCATAATTATGTCATCTTTAACCTTATAAATAAGGTTGGAATCAACTATACTCTTGGTAAAGCCCAAATTCATTAGGAATCCATCAATCCTTCAATACCATGCTTTGGGTGCTTGTTTTAACCCATATAGAGATTTCTTGAGTCTGCATACATATGCTTCCTTTTAGTGTGTTTCAAATCCTGGTGGTTGTTCAATATATACTTATTCTTTTATGACTCCATTTAGGAAAGATGTTTTCACATCCATTTGATGCAGCTTCCATTTCATCTTGCCTTCCAAGGCAAGGAAAGTTTTGATAGAAGCATATCTTGTTATTGGTGCAAACGTTTCTTCATAATCAATTCCTTGCTTCTATGAAAAACTTCGTGCGAGAAATCTTGATTTAAACTTTTTAATACTACCATCTGGTGAATGCTTTGTTTTGAAAATCCATTTTCAAGAAACTATTGATTTGACCTTTAGTCTTGGCACCACATCCCAAACATAATTCTTTATTATTCACTGGTATTATTTGATCATGGCCTGCATCCATTCCTTGTTATTCTAGTCTTCTTCAAAACATGTGGGTTCTTCATCAACAAGATTTATCATTAGTGCCACATAGTTTGAATGGATTCTTTGTCTTTTGATCCCTTTTGGTGCACCATATCTTTCTGCTTCCTTGATTACATCATGATCCCAAGATGGTCTTATTTTTGTTGAGATCATCTTCTGGGGTGTCTCAATAAGTCCTTGAGGTTCTACATGGTCATGATCTTCTTGTATAGGATCTTCTTCAATGTCTCTAATTGGTGGTATGATAATTTTCCTGGTTCTAGGAGCTTCCTTCTCTTCTTCATGATCATCATCTGGAAGGATCTTTTTGGATTTGGTGAAGGCTGCATCTTCATCATATGTAACATATCTACTAATCTTGATTTGGTGGAATCCTAGAATATAAATTCTATAGGATTTTCATTGTTCATTGTATCAAAAAAAATTCCCTTCTTTCCTGAAGGGTCCAACTTTGATCTTTTCTCTTTTAGAATATGTTGGTATACGGGACATACAAATATATTTGGGTGGCTTACTTTGGTCCTTTCAACAGTGAACATTTCTTCTAAGGTTTTGTTATCAATAACATTGTGAGAAATTCTATTATGGACATAGACTGTGGTTCATGCTTCTTCTTTCGATAGATGGATAGGAAGATATTAATCATGGATCATTGATCTGACTACTTCCATGATGGATCTATTCTTTCTCTCAGCTACTGCATATTGTTGTGGATTATAGGGTGTGGTAAGATCCCTCTTATTCCCAACTTCTCTACAGAAGTCCTTGAATTATTTTGAAGTGAATTCTCCTCCATTATCTGATCTTAATAACTTAATTTTCTTTTCAAATAGAATGT
Source organism: Pseudotsuga menziesii (assembly GCA_001517045.1). Taxonomy (NCBI): domain Eukaryota; kingdom Viridiplantae; phylum Streptophyta; class Pinopsida; order Pinales; family Pinaceae; genus Pseudotsuga; species Pseudotsuga menziesii. The sequence continues at coordinate 76,544 of LPNX010419205.1, forward strand.
CCAGAAGAACCTTAAATTCCTTGAATTTCGCAAATACTTCATATTTTCTTTTTAAAAAGTATATCCAAGTCTTACGAGAGTAATCATCAATAATGGAGACATAATATACATACCCACTTAAGGAAGTGGCTGACATCGGTCTGCACACATATGAGTGGACAATGCCCAAGATCCCCTTTGCTTTGGTATTACTGCTTGGAAATGGATTCTTGGTGTTCTTTCCTTGAGAACATCCTTTACATACTCCTTCATGGTCGATCTCAATCTCTGGTAGACTTGTGACTACCTTTCTCACAATTCGTAATGCTTTGTAGTTGACATGAGCAAGTATTGTATGCCATAGTTCACATGGACTAATAGTGCCTAGTTGTAAGAGCTGAATCTGTGTTTCATTTCAATTTGTATATTCCTCCTTCTTTGACACCAATTACAATAACATCATTTATTTTTTTCCCCTTTGGCCACATAAGGAATTCACCATCTACAAAAACAACTCTAAACCCTTTCTTATCTAGAGTTGAGACAGAACGAATATTCTTCTTTAAACCTGGAACATATAAGACTTCTTGCATCTTCATGACTTTTCTAGTTCTTAATTTGTAAGACGTTTCTCCCATTCCTTTAATGGGGTATTGATAGTCATATCCAAGTTGTACCTTTTGAGAATAGTCTTTTTGGGTAAGATAAGAGAGTGAATCCTTATGTCTTGTCATATGTTTGGAATCACCACTGTCTATAATCCAAGTGCCACTTCCATGAGTGATTACTCATGTGAGAGCTTAAATTAGGAGATATTCTTCACTAGAGTCTTCATTCTCTGTGATCCTTTCCTTATCTGATTCATTGTATTTAGTTGCATGGGCATGGTACTTCCATTTCTTCTTCTTGGACTGATATTTGTTAAGAGGACAATATATAGCAATGTGTCCCATCTTATGACATGAGTAACATTAAAAAGATGTGTAATCCCTTCTGGAGTTCTTCTTGGATTTAGGTGATCTTCTCGAAGATGAACCTTAACTCTTCCTTTTGAATCTACCTATCTTGGTGTGTGTATCTAGATCTCAATCTTCATTGTCATTTAGATTCTTTTCTTTGTTTCTTATCCTTCCTTCTTCTTGTACACATTCTTCCCATAGTTTGTTTAATTTGATTAGCTTTCTTCTAGCATGTATTCCTCTAATGAAGGAATCCCATTCTTTAGGGAGACCATTCAGAGTGGTCATCACCACTTATTCCTATTTAACCATATCACCAATGACTTCCAACTGTTATTTGATCTGAGATACTCTAGAGAAATATGATTGTATGGTTTCTATCTTCTGTATATTCTCACCCTTGATTTGGTTTCTTAAGGTCATTCTTTTGTTGATTTTATTACCTTCAAACATATTAGTTAGTGCATCAAACATTTCATTAGGATTTTTCTTTGAAGATACTTGGGAGATCAATTGATCCTTGATAGAGTTATCTATGATCCTTTTCACTTTGATCATATCCTTTTTTTGTTTTTCCTTTTCCTCTTCTCCTTCTGGTTCCTTGACATATTCCTTGTTAAAACTATTTAGGTCGTGTTATTCAAGGATGAGGATGATTCTGTACTTCCATGCTCTGAAGTTCTTTGTTCCCTTAATATTTACATCAAACTTGGCACTTTTTTTCATCTTTAAAGAAATATAATCTCAAATGGAAATATGGGAGGTAGTACTTACCGGTTTGAGGAACTTTCATGGAACCAACTTCAGGATGACCTAGGGTTTGGCTAGGAAACCTTATTTTTCCAATTGTGGTCACTTGTGGATCTGAGAGGAGGAAAAGATGCACCTCCCCGAGGAGACCTAGATTGTATCTTTCGTTTCTAGAATATGAGGATAGAATTTTGAAAAATATGATGCCCTAGTTTCTCCCATCAACAATGTTAGGTAAAAAAGTGAAAATCCTCAAAATAAAACTGCTTCGACATAAAGATGCGCCCTCCTAGGGTGAGTCGTGTGGAACTTATTTTGCAACTGATCTGTGGAGGGAGGTATCCAGAATAGTAAACCCTAGCTTGTCATATTGTTGGATGAGCTCCTGCACAATGAATTCTTTTAGGTTATCTCTGATACCATGTGAAGATTTTAAAAGTCGTTATACCAAAACAAAAGGATCTATGAAAGAATAACAAACACAGTTGAACAAAATAGAACACAAATATTTATCCTAGGAAACCCTCGTAGGGAAAACCCCAACAAAACTTCCTCTAATAGACTTCACCCAAGAATAGTGTAAGACCCAATAACAATACTAGACTTCTTCCACTCCTCCAGATGGACTATCTCTTCTCTCTCTAGCGCAAATTATTTAGTGTTCTACTTGTCCAAATGAGGGAAGCACCTCTCCTATTAATACAGATAAGTTGAGAGCCCTAATAACCCAAATGGGATGGCTTCTCCTTGCTGCCACAATCAAATTTCCTTGGAAGACTCAAAAATACATTTTAATAATACTTTAGTGGGTACTACTGACCTGACCTACAATGGAGGCTTTACCTCAATACTTTACATGACCAATTACATCAATGGTAGGGCCTAATTGGAGGAAAAACATCTTTGAAAGGGGTAATAAAAATAATAATGCAAAATAGAATATCTTTCACAGTTACATATCTTTAACATATGATTTTATGAGAGATGAGGATGAAAATTACTTCCTCTTAGAGTGCCTTGATTACACCCACATTAGATCTGAGTTTCATATTATGTTCTATAATACAAACCTTTATAACCTCCTAACTTGCCAAAACTATAGTGAGCTTGGAAATATTCTTGGAAATTTTTTTGAGCAGAAGAACACGATTTTAAAGTAAACTAAGTATTATCCTTCTTAAGCTTCGATAGACCAAAGTTGGTCTCAGTGGACATTAATCATCATCATCAAATAACATATTCTAATACACACAAAGAACTATTGTATTCCATATATTACTTGATAAATTTTCTATGTATTTAAAAAGAGTTACAAAAAAATCATTATGTTTCTTATGTGTAGATTAATGAATTACTAAGAGGTCATTCATACAGATCTCAGGTCATTCATTGACGTTTGTGCTTAATTGAAGCATTTCTTCATTTTTCATGTTCTAATTTATATATATATATTAAGGATTCTCACTTTTACTATCATATCCTATAAAAAAAAACTTATGTATTTTTATATCCACAACCGTTGAAAAAAGTTTAAAATCTATACACAATGTAGACCATTGATACAAAAATATAGAATTGCCTTATTTTTCTTTTTCACCACTCCTAGATTGATCATTCAAACTTGAATTGTTTGGAAGAATATCAAACACTATCATCATGTTAATCATTTTATGCATTCTTATTAGAATATGTCTTCAAAAGTTAAAAGTAATTATAGAGATTGAAAATAGTTACTTAATAAAAGTAATCAAATATAATAAAAATACTTAACCAACTAAGATTTTAACGAACATTGAAAAAATAAATTTTTTTGTCGATCAACTAATAATTTTACTAAAATTTTTCGTTGTATAGTTTTTGATGAAATTCCTCCAGGTTAAAATCATCCATCTATTTCATGTCTTGTTCATTGAAAAAATAAATCCACATCCCAGGATTGAAAAAAAAAGTAGTCATGCCTTTAGGTGAAGTATGTTTGTCAACTATGTGATCCTACCTAGAACTTTTGTATCATTTCCTTTCTAGCATGTGATTTCTTGAATCTAAAGCCAAATTTTTAAATGTTGATATATCAAAAAGTGACATTTTCATCATGCCAATACATATCCATATGAATAGTAGACACACTATCCCCTCCAAATCCAATTCTCCAACGTTATATAGAAGAGAAGCATCTATAGGAATCCTTTGAATAATTCCTATAATCACCAAAGAATGAGTACTGTTCCTAATTTTCATTGTTCTCTTTGAGAATTGTGAGAATACCTTTTTCATAATGCAAGATACATTGAGATCAATTGGAAAGCGTAAGTTTCTATGTTTGAATTCAGGAAAAAAATATTAGGGAACATAAATTTATGTCTATACACAAGCACAATTTTACATATCAATAGTAATAAGTTCATTGAAGAGAGGATGAAGAAAACTAAGGCAGGTTAATGTGTTTCATAATAATGATGGATAACAACATTGGAATTTTTTTAGAGTTCACTATTACATTAAAATCCTTTTTCTAAATGTATATGTCTAATATATTTTTCTTTCTTCCTCTTTTTGTTTGGATATTTTTCTTATTTTAAGGCATAAATAGTTCATAGTTGTACACAATGATTTAGAGTAACTTTTTACTTCTTGGATAAGACTTTATCAAAGTATAAAATTTGCTATCTTGGATTTTGAAATATTCACAAATAATATTTCTATTCTCTTTCATCTTTCATTGACTTTTAAATATTATGATAAATTTATAACATCGACATTATGGTCAACTATTGTGTTAGTAGAACATATCCATCTACGATTTTATCTATGACAATGTACAACTATGCTTCATCTATGTCACATAATGTTCTAAAAAAATTTGATCCATAATGTTTTGTTTTATTTTGAATGAAATCATATTTCTTTATGCTATTAGGTGAGCATGCAAATGATCCATTTCCGCTATATTTTGTCCAACAATTTTTCCTACAAGAGGCATCTTATCTTTTGGGTTCTTGAAACATCAAAGGAGTCCATACATTCATTTTGGAAATTATGAAAATAAATACATTTGAAAAGTAAACAATAAATCAATAATATACATCAAATTAAATAATAAATAATACTAGAGAATGGTTCTAAGAAAATATTATTTATACTTGCCACTCTATTTAGCCAGTGTTCCTCCTCTTGGTGGATTTCCTTAATAGTATAATCAATTTCTCTCCTTTTTTAACATAACATAATCAATGAAGAGAGTGTCAACATATTCCTTGTTAGAAATGTTTTTATTTTTGCATGTTTTTTAATAATTTCCGATGGAACTCTGATATAAATTAAATAAGTGGACAACCTGCTTTTAGCATTTCCTTGCCTGCAAGTCATTAACACTCATGTCGATAGAAGTGCTACGGCTATAGATATCAACAATGTATGGATGGTGTGAGATATTTTACCCTATAGAGTAATACTCCATGCCATACTTCATCCACATGTTGGTCTAGTCCTCCTTCTCCCGTGCATCTTCCTTCCCAACAATTACTAGTTTGGATGTGAATGCCTGCATGACGAACCTTCTCAATGCATTCTTCTAATGATGTTATATTTATCTATTTTTATTCTATTGTCTAAACCAAAAATTCCTATATTGATCTATGACAGTGATAGTTGCATGCATTTCTTCACAGTTGCATATGTCCCCAAAAATGGAACCTATAGCAACCTTGTAATCTCCAATTTGAATAAAGGTTTGAAGGGGGCAATAAATGTCTCAATCTAGACAATACTTATAGGTAGGTCCTTGGTGCAAACTATGGGAACGTTTTTTAATTATGGATGTGCTCATCCTTGTCCACAAACTACACTCATAAATCAATTGTGTCTTTCGAGGATACAAGACACTTTCGATTGATAATTGGGGAATTTATCCCTCTTAGTTTTGTCTTCTTCCCTTCATGACACGTTGTACCAGTGCCTTTGCCAGAAATTGTTGCATGGATATTCCTTCCCACACTCCACCAATAATTTATCACCAATGGCACTAGTATTGACCTACTTCAACATTTAACTCCCAAAACCGATCAACTAGGTATTTTCTTCATAGAACCCCCATAAAACTGAGGTTCCACCTCCAAATCTATGTCTTCTTGCTGAAACACCAGCCTGTGTTGTCTATCTTTTTTTTCACTAATGCAAGTTCAATTCTAAAATTATAGCATCTTTGCAATTCTATGAGGTTCAAATGATTTTTTCCTTACTAGAAATTTGATAAAAAATATCCTTGATTTAATAAAGTAAACATTGTTTTCAGTGTATTTCATCCTAACCATTGATCTTATTTCCCATATCTTACTTAGTGGACCTAAATATATTATTAATTGATTTTACTCAAATTTATCCATAAATGAAAGACACTATACTTCTTCACCTTGAAACCTCTCTAGTCATTAATGCAACATTACGGCTTCATGCATGGTTGGTCTAAAAATTAAAACAATATTGGAATTACATGCTCTAAGCAGTATATTGCCAGTGGGTTACCACTGAATTGGTGCCACTTGGAAGATTTTGGCCTAGCCAATCCAAGACAACAATTGATATTTATAGTTGGTCTACTACTAATTTTGCGGGGTGACTCTTATGACCATAGAGGAAATTCAATTGACTTACACTATAATACAAGATTGTATGGGGATTTTGTAGAAGCGGGAAAGGTCAATTGAGGAGTTGTAGGAAAGAATTAAGCATATGAATACTAAATCCTAGGTGAGCACACTCATATGATTTCATGTAGTTTAAACTTATCCTAGATCAGCATTGAAACTTAACTTACAATATGAATCCTTCTCCCACTCTCAGGGTTGGGACATTTCCTAATCTAACCAGGTTATATATAAAGATAAAAAGGGTTGAGGATAAAAGGAAAGGATAACAGAGTAAAAAAATCTCGTGCAACTCCATAATCCCTTTTACATAGATCTTAGGCTCTTAACATCTTTGCACAATCTTAATTCTAAGAGGAGTGGGCACCTATTAAACCTACCCTTGCAGCAGAAATTTCATAAAATACATCCCATCTAACCGACAACACCCGTGACAAAAGTATGTCATTTCGAAATGCGACCGGTATTACCTTGCCGATCCCCACCATGATTATGGGAACATTATTCTCCTTTAAAAAGACATGTTCTCCCTTCTCACCCTAGTATAACATAGCCTCTTGTCCGTCCAAAATGAAAATCAGGTTCATATGATAGCCACATTGTAGTGGATAGGTAGCTAGAAAAAAGGAAAAACCATTTTTCTATAAACTGAAAAGTGGTATGGGTGGTAGCAATTCGGTGTATGTACCATTTCATGGAAAATATAGTGAGGGTATAATGGAAAAAATGAAGCCTGATAAATTCCTTATTGTTACTAGTGGATGAGCACCATAAGTGTAAATACATCACATGATTATATGGATCTTGTCCTACACACTCTTCAAACTTTTGAATGTCTAAGGGGATTTGGGATTACTAGTTTTCATCATTGTAATCCAAGGCTAAAAGTATTCATAGTTAACCATTTTATTGAGGGAGGATAACCTATCCATGTCCCTCTGCTTGAGAGGCATGTTCAACGAGTCAGAAAGGATAATAAACCTGCTCGAAGATAGGAATATGAAGGAGTTATGCAGCTTCCCATAACTTGAATGATTGTAATGAATGAAGTATTGTAATCTATTCCTACTAAACCTACACCTCATCAGGAAAGTGATACCCCTTCTTTGCTATGCAGCCCCTCTATCTATCCACTTTCCCAATTATCCAGTGAAAGCAAAGGAATCTATAATGTTGGGAACCTAATATTTCCAGCTAAGAATGAGAGTTTTTGTTCTCTACATCTTTTCCCATAATTCTATCCATGGTTTACACACACACAAGCTCTATGGAATCCATTCCTCTATGTTAAAGCATGGAAACATAGTATGGAAACGAGGAGGACAGAGTTAAGTTAATTGTATTTCTAGCAAAGAAGCTCCTCCCACATGCCCAAAATCTTGGGTAATATATTGCATCATGGAAAGAGACCACATGCCTCAACATAAGTCCACACATTCTTTTATAGAGACAACTAATATCAAGGTTGGTCAACATTTAAACGACCATAAACATAGGTTAATAAATTAGGTTATTGGTTTTATATTCTATTAAAAATGTACATATTTACAATTAAATGGTAATATTTCACTTAGACCATATATGTCTAGGATTATAGATATTTCCTCATTATATACATCAACATGTAGGGATAAAAAGAAAATAGAGTGTGAAAATTTGCCTCATCATTGTTGTAAGTTCATCAGCATTATCTTCTTCTGGTTTTTTGAGCCTTCAATGACCTCTTCCTCTCTTTGCAATATCTGAAATTTTGTTATGGATCACTGCAATAGCTCTTCGCCTATTAAGTATCCACATCTACACCATACACTAGATCCTCCACCCATACCTTGGACAATTCTCCCTAGCCTTCCTCTCTTGTTGGAATCATCTTCCACTTACATAGGAGTCTGAATAAGAGGATCAACTCACTTTGCGTAGGGCACCCTGTAATGCAATCTCCTTGGCCCGTGCACTGTGTGATTATTCAGTAGTACTCCAAAAGATTCAATGGTATGATTAGCTGGTTTAATTCAATGGTCCCTCCCTCATTCCCAAGCTATAATAGATAGAAATAAGTGTGAGGAAACCATAAGCACCATGACACCACAAGCATGATGACAAGATCTCATCAGTGGTGGGGACGATATCTACTCAGTAGTTGGCTCATTGGTTCATCTAAAACATAATAATCTATTATTTATAAATACCAACTGGTAATTCTTGTATCTATATTAGTTAATAAGACCAAAATCTCATTATTGTACCTAGATCCCACTGTTAGTAATTACCTTAGGTGTCGTAGTGCATGCATACAAAGATAAAAAATTGACCGGGCACACGATATGATATCCATAGATGAGGAGCCCTCGTGAAGCATGGGTTGGGACCGCGGCCCATTTGATATTTCATGAACAACACTAAACCAAATATCAAATTGGTCCCTCAGTATGAACCACTTTTGCATTGTAATTTTATCTGATCACTAGGGATAAATTAGATTATACAGCTTACTGTATGACCATTAAATAGAAAATAAGCTGCAGGAGATCTGAGGTGGTGGATCCTAGCTGAACCAAAGGAAGGGAATTAATAATTCATAATTTGTGAGAAGAAGAGCACCCTCATCAAGAGCTTATGCTTAAAATGTAGGTAGCATGTATGAGTGCCAATGGTTTCAGCGGTCAATCTCTCTAAGTAAGCTCCTTGTTTCATTAATAGGGTAAGGTTTATGGGGAAGGTCATAGGTACAATTCTAGGTTAAGGTCTCAAGAAGATCATATTCTATGTGATAAATAATCTAAATAAAGAGTAAGGCATAATAAAAAGGTGAGGTTCGTCATAATATAACATAGAAGGTGGGTTCATAAGCATATCAATAAGAAGGTTGCAGAGGAGAATGAATAGATATTATCCACCCTATAAGTATTAGTAAGTGATGGGTGGGCTATGCTGGAAGACTCTGTCTTGCCATCGTAATTAGTGCCATCCTGGGTTCCTCATTTTGTTCACCCCTTGGACTAATTGGATTGCCTTCAAACCACAGTAGTTCGGGTTCTGGTCCACTGGGTGGGAATGAGTGCTCTCGTAACCTTTAATAAAGGTCATTTCACACTGAACATTTCCCTTGGCTTAGTTACATGACAGTTCCAGGCTTTCCCATATGATTGATGTCATGCATGAGTTTGGTTCAGAGAATAAGTGGTGGGTTAAATTGGAGCTTGAGCCCAAGATTGACCGGAAGGCCGCTTATCACAGTACAGGCTGTCGTATATGTAAGTAAAGTAGAGGTTTAGAAGAGATGAGCATTTTAATTTTCTTTGCTTTGTCACCTCCCCACTGCTTAAGTGCATGGTATGTACCAACCATGGATTGGGAACATAGAAATGTTATAATACCACCCACATGAAACATATAATATCAACCTTTCAATTTTATTTCACTTACCAGAACCATAGCCTATTCACTCACTGTACACTGAAAAAGGGTGGCATACCTATATCATTCACTAGTTGGATAGGGTCATACCTCCCTCTCATAAAGGTATAGACTAGCCATGGGGCTTAAGTGGGTACCGCTCCATAGTGAGTGCCCATGCTTCTACTAAGCCACTTCCATTTCCTCCGAGACGTGTAAGTAAGACTAGGGAGATGCAGGTTCAGGGGAGACCCTCATAAATGTGGGTTCATAAAGTGAATTCATCAAATTTAGAATGGGATTATAAATCTCGAGCTTTTATCTAGCATGCCCACCTTTCAATTCCTATTCATTCGGGCATGGGAACCAAGTTACCAAGTTCCATCTCTGAGCATAGGTAGCATTGGTCATTCGTGAGATACCAATCATGGTTGGGGGAGAATACAAAGGAACAATAATTTGTTTCAATATCGGATCACTAGCTTGTTTCAGGTCCCATGTTTTTTGCTACTATCATTTTGTTTCAATATGGGATCACTAGTTTGTTTCATGTCCCATGTCATTTTCTACTATCATGGACCCATATTGGGGCATTTAGTTGAAACATAAAATCCCCATCACCAAAGACATTATCCATGTAATCATATGGTTTACATAGGATGTAGAGGATGCCATCCATACATTCTTGACAAAATTTTAGGTGTCCAAGGATGCCAAGTTGCTCCATCACTCGATGTACACACTAAATAAATCAATTCAAAACTGGAGGCTCATGATAACATAGAAAAGGAACTTTAATCATATTACTATAATATTATCTATGAGCCATACGTAGAAAGACAATAAGCCATAAGATCCATCCTACAACACATCCCCCCAGTTGGTTACCCCATATAAGAATGCTAGCTTTCTGAGAGGATAACTATGGAAGAAGTAGAACTAACAGTAATGGATATGGCATCGAAATTTCTAGGTCCGGACGATGAAAAAATATATTGATTCAAGAATTGTTGGTCAATGGTGGGTACAGATGTCTAGAAGGTAGTTGAGGACTTTATATCTATGCAAGGAAATTTACAAGCTCTCAACTCCACCTTCCTTACACCCATTCCAAAAGAGGAATGAGCTAAATTTACTCCAGACCAATTTAGACCGATCTTGTTGTGCAATGTGAACTCTAAAATCTATAAAAGGTCATTGAAAATATACTAAAGCCTATCATTTATCATATCACCTTTCATAAGAAGAGAGGATACATTGAAGGGAGACAGATTATTGATGGAATAATTGTATCACATGAGGCTATCCATTCCTTAAAATTAACCAAAAATCCAGGTATGCTAATATTTCATGTAAAAATCTTTTTATCGTCTTAATTGGGATTTTCTAGTTAATATGCTATTTGCTTTTGGCTTCTGCACAACCTGGATCTGGATCTATTGGGTTAAACAATTGGTCTCCTCATCTTTGTCAATGGTTCCCCTTCTTCCCCCTTAATCCCTTTCCGAGGTATTAGAAAATGTGACCCTCTATTTCCATTCTTATTTATCATGATGGCTGATGGATTGGGAATTAATTCTTTTTATATTCTTAAAATAAAAATAAGTAAAGTGAAGGAAATTAATATAAATCATTTCAACCTGATTGAAGTTAGGAATGGGAGGGATACCATAATAAGAAGATAAGGAAAATATATTTATTATACTATATGTATAAGTGGTTGCAAAACTTAAATGCTAATAATAGACATAAAATAAAGCTACTCCTTTACTATAATTTGATTCTTTCAATGAGGAATAAAAATAGTATGCCTTCAGAACTTCTAAAAAAAGTATCACTATATCACGTTTTAGGTTCAGTCAATATTGCATTGTAGGAGTTTCGACACTTCAAATACTTGTATAAGTAATCACTTCGTTGTAATCCCTCTATAAATACATCTATGTATCAATAAGTAATCCCTCTATAAATGGCCTGGCTTATTGATGCATGGTCCTTAACCTTTATCTAGGGGTGACTATGTAGATCATCGGTTGTATGTTGAACCGCTGTCAATCGACATTATAGGTTAGTGGACCATGTCTGTTGCAATGTCGGATAAGAAATCATGGGATAGATTGATTATAGTTTGAGCAATAGGTTATTCTGTTTGGTTTTGTATGCCCCTATTCTTAAAAAAGTCAAAAGGGATATCAGTGTTGGATTGTAAAACTAGTTTGAATTACGATTATACGTTAGTTTGAACCAACAGGTTAGTGGTTTATGAGGAAACATGTAGAGGATATGTGTACTTTCCCTTTATCTGACTGCCCCTTCCATCCACGCCCTCATCATCGAATCTGGTAACGTCATTGTATCATGTTATCAACATCATCAAGCTCTACGTGTTGTAGGAACCCTCCCTTGTAGGGGATTTCCCCCTCTGTATGAGTAGACATGTCTGTAGGGAGTATCTGCATTGATTAGGCCCCCATTGAGTCCCCATTGAGTAACCCCATTGAGTATCCCCTTTTGAATTAGTCCCCTTCAAATCTCTATGTGTAGCTCTATTGTAGGAGTATCTGTAGGATTAGTACCCACCCCTCCTATTAGGATTCATGTAGATTATTTTATTCCCATAGGATTAGGCACTATTTACTATTCCCCTCCCTGTGAATTATCCTAGGGAACTAGAGAGAATTAGAGTAGCCTGGGTTAATATAGAGAGCATTGGAATAGAGCTAGTGAAGATGAGAGATCCTCATCCCCCCCAAAGGGGAGATTTTAATAGACACAACAAGCAAATGAGATAAAGTATTCCTTCCTATTAGAAGAAGTCCCAAGCAAACTGGCCTGCACCCAACCTGTTTTTTTCTAGTCCCACCCCAACCATAGCAGAACCTGAGACTGAGACAAGGACTCTTATTGGTAATTCTCTCACCACCACATTTGAATTTTTTGTTTTGTCAGAGCCTTCCCTTAAGAAATGAAGGAGAGTCATGTGTCTAGTTTAAGTGGGGTAATTGCAAGGGGAACTATTCTATATCAGTAACCATGCAAGCAAGCTATTGTAACTATCCAACCAACCAAGATCAAGGGGTAAAGCAAATGTCCAGTTTAAATCGTGTAAACGCAAGGGTAACAATTCAGTGATAAAGATCCTACCTATTAGTATCGGTTCAACAGAGAAACTTAAAACTTAGGTATGCAAGTATCATATGTATTAATGTATTAAGTCCACATGCTCTCAATGGGAACTCTTTCTCCTTCCAGCCTCATGGTAAGTAGGCTATTCAACAAACCACTAGGTAGTAAAGCTCATTAAGTAGTCTAGTTCAAGAAAAAGAATCTCCATTTGATCTCCCCAATGAATGGGTTTTAGGCATTGGACCTATAAAAAAGAGGTTTTTAATAAATAAGGAAAAATGTTCAATTAGGATATTTTGGTTGTACCAACAAAAAAAAGGAGGGGTTTTTATTTTATTGGAATGGGTGTCGTAGAAATGCAATATTTTTTTTTTAAACGTGGATATGCTAGTAATTTACTATGATGGTCTCTAGGGTATCTTATTGTAAATTGGTATTACCTCGCCATTGTATTAGCGGAATATTATAGTGTGAGCTAAAGAGTAGCTAAAGCTAGCTATAGTGTAAGCTCAGGCTGAGCTAAAAACAACTAATTATAACTCTAAGATTGAATTAATACTCATTTAACAATCGAGACTCAAAGTAGAACAAGTGAACTGACAGCTGTGTAATAGGGAACATCATGAATATGATAAATTTGAAGTATATAATCTGTATATATTAATACATTTTGAATAGAACCAAGTAGGTGTTACTCTTACTCTTATGTTCCCGTAGTGCTCCAAATAGTCGCCAAGATGCAAAGCCGCTTGTCCTTACCAAGGAAAGGTATATATATTTCTTATCATAGTAGGTAGTCTCCCAGCCATGATTCTTTGATGATCTAAGTGTCTTTTGTTAAGGGAAATGGTCGGATAATAAACCTACTACCTCTATGGGCTTGTTGGCTTGAAAGGTTCGATAGATCTTTCCCTTCATAAGGAAAATGGGACTTATTTAATAAACAACTAGGAATGGGTGTGGATAACCACCTACCTTACCTAGGTCTCCTGCTGTAGGTAGGTAAAGTAACCCTATTGGATATAAGTGTTAAAGCTATAGTAGAGTGTAGTTTAGTTATTGACACTTGGATTGAATCCCCTGACATCGACTATGCACCATCTATTGGATGCTATTAGCAGTGACCAATGGAATGGGGGCCTATTGGTTCTAGAAAAACAACATGAATTGTATTAGCAACACCAAAACTAGAATGGGGTGATTTATTTTTCTCATTCTTAAGTTTTTCACTTAGTAGAAATAGTATGCTACCCACATAAGATATAGAAGTATGATATAGAAGTATGAGGTTGATATTTTAACTTCATCTTCAAATATTCATTCATAAGGAAGTTTGGTTTCCCATCCAAAAAGAAAAATGGGAGTCTCTCTATGTGTTAGTAAAGTTTGTAACAAGTGACAAAACAAGATTTTCCCATTATTCTTGATTCACTTTAATACTTTGAAAAGTTTGACGTGGTATAAAACATCTACTGATATCAATCCTGAATTTTTTTCGATTGAATAAAAATAAATTTATATCTTCCTTTTTGATACCTTCTAATTTGTGATAGCTTATATTAGCCTTCTACATGATAGTAAATCCATGAAAATGAGTACAAGTACAATTTTTAATGAAATATGTTGAGGAAAATTCAACATTTTACATATTTTTAAAATTGAATTAAAAAAAACTCATATAATCTTTACGAATTTTGATGTGTAGTAAGATTGCAACTTGTATAGAATTGGTTATATTTTTAAAGGTATTTTCCCCCAAAAAAATATTAATGTTATTTAATTTTCTTAGTTTCTATTTTATTATATGTTTTTCTTTAATATTTTTTGGAAAAAATAAAAAGTGAATTTTTTTCTTGTCTACTAATTCATTGTTCAATATATAATTTTCAAAATCAAAATATACAAGAATGATATACATAAAACATAATAGATCTTATTTATCTATTTTTTTTTTCTAGTTTATCCATGACTTGAGGTACTGACTTGTTGCCTTATAAACGATGATTCAAGGGAATTTAAGTTGTCGTAAGAACTTGAAGATCATACCCAACCTATGCCACACTTACCATTAATATGGTTAGGAATCTAAGTGTCTCTTCTCAACTACCATGTGAGTTTTAAACTTAAATCGTCCTTCAAAAGAAGGCCTATTGAATCCAATCATGCTAATGGGATTTGACTATTTATTTATTTATAAAAACAAAATTTTTTAAGTTGAAAAATTAATATCCGTATCACTTTTTATATAGTTTTGAATTCCCACAAATTTATTTACTATTATTTACATAAAATGGAAAACAAAAAATAACACTTTGAAGAGGAAACACCCATGGGAATCCCACATGTATTTTTATAATTTTTTTTGGTTTTCTAGTTTTGATGTTATTTATTTTTGTTAGAGTGCATTCAAAACTATAGAAAAGTAAAATGTTATGCAAAATTAATAAAAGAAAATAAACTTAAAATATAACAAAAAATCGAATGTCTGAAAATAAGATGTCATTAGATTGGATTAACTTACATATTGGCATAGACTCCACAACCTAATTTGAAAGAAGTCAATGAGTTTAACCCCATGGAATTTTTAGCTATAGGAAATCTTGTAAGATGGGAGCTAAATTTGTGAGTTTGAACCCTCAATCAAGTGGTTGAATCAAGGGCTTAAGATGGATTTTCAAAATACTTTGATAAAGGGTTAACTAAACCCTCAATATAGGTCTTTGTGGTTTATTGATGTTAGGAATATCCTACAATAAATTATGGAAATGCACGATATAAAAGAAATAACAGAGCACATAAGAGATTGTATTGATCGCATGCCACTTCGAGGGGGAAACCTCCTTTGAGAAAACTCAATACAAAATAACTCATGGATGATTTAATTGGCCTCAACATGTACTTATATACTAAGTCTAATCTAAACAACTATTACTCCCCATGGATGTGGTATAATACAATATACTCTAGGACAACTTAAAAAGCATATGCACCCAACAAAAATATACTAACAAAATAAAGAGAAGGGTTGATTAATGGAGATCAGTTGCAAATGATATATCATTATATAGAAAAGGGATCTCAATCGAGCATAGCTTGATTTAGTTATAGAGATCAATCAAGGGTTTACTTAAAGTAATTATATACCTTAATTGATGTGTTTCCACATCCATCAATAACACTCAATCAAGAGTTTATTTAAGGGACTGATTGAGGTCACAATAGCTCAATGAGAGAAAAAAGTAGCTTAATCAAGGTTATAAAAAATTCTTACACTCTCTTCACAATAAGTGTTACCCATTTTCATGGATTTACCCATGATAATTTTTAAAAGACATTCTTTCAAAGACTTGAAGTTGATTTAAAGATATCATTTTTATAATTTTTGATACAATATATTTTAAGAAAATTTGTATTATGTTAATGATAAGTATTTATAACCTTATTCATCATATTCATTAGATATAATACATAATAATTATCTCTATTAAAATGAGTTTATTTTAAACTGCTACAATACTAATTTCCAAATCACTTTCCTTAATTGGAAAAATCATATCATGATAAAACCCATCCTTGATTTGGACAATATATCTTATTAGAGACGAAATGAATTTTTAATAGATATGAATGATATTTACATACAAGAATTCCAATTCTCAAGTACCTTCACTTGTATATGTTAGAATAATCAACCCATAGTTAGCTACCTTAGACATTAATTAATCCAATTTTTGTCTTATTTGCCTAGTTTCCATATTCCACCTTATGCAAGTTGTCCTCCACACATCCATAGTGGTCAAACTTGCTAAATTTGAGTCATGGAGCACTTGGGAAACCTCTTGGAATCAAATCTGCTTGATTCCTGGCCTCTCTAGCACATGTCTTCTTTTTTTGCTTTATTGCCTGCTTTTTCTGAGTTTTAAGGCAATTGGGAAAGTTTGACTAGGTGAAGTTAACTTGTTTTTTGTCCTCAACATCCTCCACTCTTTTCTCCTATGAAAAGCATGTATGAGTTGTCCTTCCACCACCTATTATCTTGCCTAATTGATTTTTTCAATTCGTGAGCTCCTAGACAGTTTTGGAAACTGCTTTATGCACCTATGGGGGATTTGCTTAGATTTAGTAAGCCTACTTTTGACTAAATTCGAATGGAATCTTCATGCATTCGAATATCTCATGTAATTATTTATTGTGGCAGCTTATGACTTCACAGGGTTGGCTATTGTACACTTATTCAATACAGATTAGTGTTCAGCTCCATATTCAGTCTCTTTTGTGAGTAATTTGCATGTGTAATTGGCAATTGTTGTGAGTGTAATTGTTCTAACACCTGGGTTCAATTTCCACATGGTACTAGAGACTTTGTATATCGATTTCTCTCCTTCCAATTTGTTTTTCAAGTTCGACATCATTGATTGGGAGCATTCTGCTAACTGAAGGGACAATTTCTAAGCTATGGATCAATCTCAGAAGATCATCTTGACTCCATTTAACTTATTTGAATGGAAAGCATAGATGGAGATACTGTTGAGAGCGAAAGGACTCTACAGAGTGACTATGGCAATATAAGCAGAGCCCAATATAGCTGCAGAGAAGATTAAATGGCACAACAGGAGGGATGAGGCCTATGGTCTCTTGTGTCTGAGCATATCCAGAGACCTCCTTTTCCATCTTGATGGATTGACATCACCGAATTAAGTATGGGAGAATCTTGTTGATCTTTTTGGAAAGAAAGATGAGATGATGGGACATAAAATTGAAAATGAATTGTTCAACCTGAGTCCCAATAGCTTTGAATCCCTGTAAATCTATTTTTCCAAGTTCAAAGCACTTGTTTTGCAGCTAAAACAATGTGGGATCGAAAAGAAGGATGATCAGCTGGTCTTGGCCATACTCTTGAAGCTTGGCCCTGACTATTCAGTGTTTGTTTCGACCTTCTATGCCACAAAGTTGACAGCTCGAGCCTGGAAAATGCCTAGCCTTGCAGATTTCATGGAATCTCTCACACAAGAACAAGATAAACTGGTGATGATGGGCACCATCAAACCATCCAAAGACCAAGCTCTGGTTGCTGGAGATTTGAGGGTGAATTCAAAAAGTAAGAAGAAAGCTCAAAATCCACCTGAGCAAAAGAGAGACAAGAACAAGTCTCTAGAGGAGCCTCAAGGTTCCAAGAAGAACCCCCAAAAGAAGAAGAACAAAGGAGAAATGAGCAAGTGCACATACTGCAGTAAGGGAAATCATTCTAAAAGCTCCTGCATGAAGAAGAAAATAGACATGCTGACCCAAATCCTAGAGAAGAATGACATCTCCCTTCCAGACAGCTCAAAGAAGAGGGAAGGAGGATCAAATTCAGAAGATAGAGAGAGAGTTCATGCATTGGTTGCTGGCACATCAAGCTCACCTAGTTTCATCATTGATTCTGGAGCTTCAAGACATATGGTTTTGACCAAGGAGACATTCACCTCACTTGAAATGTCAAAAGGTCCACCAATAGTACTGGGAGATGACTCTCTCACTGAAAGTATGGGCAAAGGGAGGATTGATCTTGACCATGGTAAGTTCAGCAATGTGTTGTATGTTCCAGGTCTTGTCTCTAACCTCTTATCAGTGTATCAGATGACCCAAACAGGGTCTCCGAAGAAGGTCATATTCTCCCCCGATGAAGTTGAGATCACAGAGATCTCAAGTGGTAAAGTCATTGCAAAAGGAGTTGCAAACCACACTTCGAAGGTATACATGTTCTCACACTTCCTACCCTACTCAAACCCCTCTGCTCTTCTGATTCATGCTAATGAGGTGTTGAGGGGAAAATGTGACTTGCTCGCAACAGGGAGAAATATCCCAGTCCGGGATCCTTAAACAGGCTCCAAGCTGTTGGAATGGCTATCCTCGACAGGTTTAATGGCTCCGTTAGCCAATGAATTGATCTAAAGAAATTAAGGAGGAAATTAAATCTAAAAGATAAAATTAAATCAACTTGATAATAAAACTAACAACTAATCAAACTAACTAACTCTAACTAATGTAAATCTAATTATTCCGATGTAAAAGCTAACTAATAAAAAACTAAAGATTCACAAAGCATGAGATTCAGGAATCAAATGCTGTTTGATGAAAGATAGGACCGTTTTTAACTTTTTTATGTATTTTTAAGAAAAGAAAAGATTAACCTATTCTAAATCTGATTACAACCAATAAATAGACTAATCCATCATTAATTGTATCAGAGCAAAAGTAATCTTAAACCTAACTTAACTTATAAAAACACAATCTAATTCTTGATCAAGATAAATCTTTTACTTCACTGGTTTCTTTAAAAGATGCAAACAGCAAGAATTACAAGTTTTAAATCAGAAATCATTCAGATCTTCAAACATTATAATGTATTTCCTGTTTGTGTTATAACATAAAAAAACTTTACAGAATAATAGTTTTGCAATACATAGGTCAAATCTGAATACAATAAATGTAATTAGAAATCATTCCATCACACAATCTATTCAGATTTTCAATATCAAATACAAATCATTGTAATTTGATAAGGCTGAATATGAAAACTGACTGTTAATCAAACTTGAGAAACTGAATACAAGGTAAACTTTTCAGACTCAATAATCAAGAATGAAATCATTCAATTCTGAATCAAACTGAAAAGAGAGAAATACAGTTTACTAATATTGCTGAAAGTCAAAAGGTAACAGACTTCAAAGTAATTTGTTTGCTGATTTCCAAAAATGCTTCCACAATGAAAATGTATTCTCTGAAAATGTATAACAGCAATCCCAAAGTCCAACCCTGGCTGACAAGAAAGAATAGCTTCAACCTTCAATACACAGACCCCAATTCCTAAAAACTCATTTTCAGGAAAAACAGAGTTACGTATTCAACCAAAATCATTTGATGTTCAAAGACTGGACTTATGCAATCTTGCATTTTGATCCTAATTGAAGAAATCATTATTCAAATAGAGCTATCCTCCACTCTAAACCATTTAGGTCCCCCCTGGCAGTGTCTCATCAGATCTGAAAAGAAAAATCTTTTAGAATACTATTGAGCGCTCCCAGCTCTATCAAGCACGTTCTCGAACATGAAATAAAACTTTCTTGCTTTGTTCAGCGTAGCTCCTGGTCTTCTCTACGAACTGTGAAAGAGAAATATTTCTATCCCTCTCGAGCCCCCCTCTTTTAACAATTCATCTTCTATCTGCTTAAACAGGAAACATAGATAAGAGTTCAAACAGAAATCCATCTCTTTGCTGGCCGCAACTGCAAAAATCGTGCTCAAAGAACCTAGAAACAATCTCATAATCCATCACTTTCTGAGGAAACCGCGTGTGGAAAACTAAATGGACCCGTTCTGGAGAAAACCCATGTGGCGGATTTTTGATATCTGTCTCCATTTGCTCACAATGTGGCCCGAAAAAATGTCTGTCTGTTTAGCTACGCGTTTTCTGTAACCGGTTAAAACAGAAATTCGTTTTATTGGGATAGGGTCTTCTTCTGCGCATCCTTCTCCAATAATCTCTGCAAATATATTCAGAAACATGAATTAAAATATGAGACAGGTTCTAACCCTAACAATAAAAACAAGAAATTGAAAATAGATAAAATAGAATGATAAAGGATAGAAATGAAATCGTTTTTTTCTTTTATGCTACGTTGGTTGTTGGAATATCCACGTTTTCGGCCTGGGCACATTAAATATTTTTCAAAATCCACTGCAGTCCTCTTCTTATCCACCTCTTCCGATAGCTAGCTTGATCTCTGTGTTCAATGATCTTGTGTTGACACCAAATGTACCAAGTTCTGATGATGATTGAGTGACTGGTGGAAATAATAATGGTAACTCAGCATTGAATTAGTTGAAGAGATAGTTCTTCAAACAGTGCAATGACAATCGCTTCAATTTCTGGTAGATTTTGCGTTGACAGCTTTGATGACAATTGGCAACAATTGAGTTGACATGGATATATTTTGTTACTTTGAATTTTAAGAACCAGTGGCAACAATCTCAGGCTTCTTCTTTTTTTAAGCGATCTTAAACTCTTTCCCTGGCTGGAAGATTTAATAGGATATAACTGAGTGATCTGCTCTCTTTTCCCATCGAACTCATAGCATAAGATCTCATGATTTCTTTCAAACCTTACGTCTTCTTATATGAAAGGTCGTCCTGTCAAAACCAAATATTACAGTTTAAAATGAAATAATATTCAACCAATCAACGTAATATTCTTTCCGGTAACTGTTTTATTTGCATTAAGTTTCATGGTAAGTCAAAAATACAAAATTTATGTAAGCAATGCTTGGCTATTTTGACTATTTAATCCATCATAACTTTTTGGCAAATAATATGAATATTTGAAACAAATGTTTTGACACTCAAGCCATGTGCAACAAATAATGACACGTTGGTAAGAAATGAGATTGGTGTTTTAGATTCTTGAGTTCAAAACCTGATGGCTTTCACCACATATTGGTTTAGTTTTGTAATTTTTTGGCTGATTTGCTTAAAAGCTATACCATCTAAAAAACAGAATATAATAATTTTGTTACTTAACACTTTTTGATTTACCAATAAAATATCTCTATCACATGAAGTTCTTTCCACTCTAATCATATTTTCCAATTAAGAGAACTTTTAAAATATGAATAATTTATTGGTATTAGAATAGTATTAATGTCAAGCACACCTTTCTATAAAAATAAAAATAATTGTTTTTATTTACAAACATAAAGAAAAAGAACTTCAATATATACAAATATAATAAGAACTTTATAAATTTCATGTTTTTATTTTGCAGGATAAAAATGCAAAAGCGAATTATTTACAAGTCAAAACCGAAAATACTCAGTCAAAAGATTTTCAGTAGCTAACAACTACAGATTTCAAAAATTTCCTCTTATGGGCTCCCTTTCTCAGACAAACAGAAAGGGATCTGTTGGGAGGCCAACAAATGGCGACTTTATGGGGCGAAGCAGTTATCTCTGCCAAAACCTAAAATCTGACTTATGTATGTAGCATGACAAGAAAACTTTTCTTTAACTCAGATCAGCATTTTTCTAAAGATAAAAGAACTGTGTTTGGATAAAACTAGATTTCAAACTAATGCTAAATTCAATTCTTTTATCATTATCCAAAGATTATCTTCAAAGATGATACGAAATTTAAGTTTTTTCAGAAAACATAAGACTCCAAAAGAAATTAGCCCTGGGAAGACAATGCAATTTTGATATTTGAGCAGTATTTAAGATATGATCCCAATACTACAGTCATGACCCTCCCTGGAAGCGTCCATAGCCTCGAAAGGGTTAACTTTTAACCATACATCCTACTGTTCTAGTCCCAAGATAAGATAAAATACGAATATTTAGAACTTCTCAATTTATTAATGGGTAAGCTGCATTGGAACCTCTTCACGAGTGTGGGATAGCTTTGGATTCTGATAGATTTTTGTATATATAATAATTTATGAGTTGGAATCCAAGTATGCCACGGAAGGAGCCCTCCTGCCCGCAGGCGTCCATAGCCTTGAAAGGGTATGTCTTTTAACCCATTCTACCCAACGGCTTATATCCCAAGCTAATAAGTTTAAAGAAGGTTATTATACTTAGTATTTAAGTGCTCATCTCTAAGAGATTTGCATGTTTATAATGGGGGAACGTAATAGGAAACTCTTTACGAGTAAGATAACGTAAAGGATATATAGATAACTGATTTTATTATTAAATTGCAACTGCTTTCCCAGAACTGATTTCTAAATAAGTAATAGAATTCCTAGTTATAGTGAATTCGATATTCATTAAATCCAATAATTTGAGGATAATGATAAAAGAAATGAAGTAAAGTAAAAGTTTTTGTCTAGTAATTTTTTATTTACAACAGTTCAATTTCTTTTATAGATCTCTTTTTGTCTGAGAAAAAGAACAGATTTCTAAAGTCTAGCTCTCTTTTTCTTTTATATAATCAGATTCCAAGTTTATAACAGAAAAACATTCCCAGATCCTAATCATTTTTTCTGGTTTTGAAAAATCAAAAGGAAAACAAAAAATCAAAAGAAAAAGTAAAAAATAAACTGAAAAGAAAGAAAAGAAAACGATCGATAATTACAAGTGTACAATATATACATGAGTTTTATTTCAGCAAATTATTGAAAAGAAGGATTTTAGAGACTACGAGAAAACTCTTAGTAAAGAAAATGAACTTTTAAATCAAATTATATACACATAACACATGAGTTAATCAAGATCTCATCAATGGAAAATAGGTTTAACAACATATGACTAATTACCAGCAAAGAAAGAAAATAGGGGATTAAAATAGATTAACGTGTTTTAAAGTCTTTTATCCCTATCCTTCCTTAGTTTTGCCTTTAATTTTTTTTTTTTTTAATCTTTTAATTAAGTCAAAGTTGTTTTTTAATAATTGATGGGATGTTAATCTAATGTGTTTTATTCAGAAATAAAAGTAACAAAAAAATTCTTAATGAATATGCAGCTATAAAAGGATGAAAGTTGCTTTATTTTAATGAGAAGATTTAAAAGAGAGAGAGAAAGTAAAGAATTGTTTCCCTGATAATGTCGTCGTCTTCTCATTCTTAAAATTATGTTGTTGCAACTCCATATATCTGCATTTATTCAAATATAAACAAACATAAATCATTCTAAATTATAAACCTAATCTAAACTAATAAAATAAAATATGTACAAACTAAGTAAATGTGTATTTCCAATGAAGCCATTCACGTAGCTTGAAACTTGCCAAAGAAAACAAGTCACGTATGAGTATTGGAAATTGGAATACTTTAAAACAAAGAAAAGAAATTAAATCGAATGTTGTATGTACAAAGCATGAAAGATGACATGGAAACCTTTTGTTAAATGATTCCTCCAACCATGTATAAATCGGATCATAAAAATTGAGTTGGGGAAAAATAGATTTCTCATGAGAATCATGACTAAGAAGAATCTCATCAGGAATATTATTCAAAATTCATGAAAAGGATCCGGTAAAAAACGTATCTTTTAACATAATATCATCATGACTAAATTTTAACAGAACAAAATGACATTTGGGTATTATTTTGAAATCAAATACGTCATTGTGTCCTTTAATGTGAAGATTAAAATTGATGACATTAGCTTCAGATATGATTATCATGCTGTAATGAAGAAAATCAATGTTCAATACATTATGAATAAATTGTACAT
>LPNX010419205.1:100783-296923 GCA_001517045.1 Pseudotsuga menziesii
CATCCTATCAAAAAATGACCATAATGGAGTATTCCCTAGATAATCATTAACATGTAAATGTAGTCTATAATCAGCAAAAACATCAGGATATAAAGAGTAGTAAGATTCAGAGTATAAAAGATTAAATGCTTCTCTATTGATACAATTCACTTGTTTGACTGTTTTAACAGAAGCATCATTAGTAAATCTCTAAACTAATGAATTTTGTGAAGGAATGAAAGGAAACAACTCATCATGAGAAGAAGATAATGAAATTATATCATCACTAGCACATTCAGTTGAAGAATTTAGAATTTGAGATTTGTCTTCCATTGTAGTGTGAACAACAAGAGTTTTAGAATTATCACTTAATGTAAAAGTTGAATCATCATCTTTATTCTCTTGTTTTTGAAATTGCTTATCATAAGATTCCGTGATTTATCCATTTTCAACAATTTCATTTTCAGCAGTGGAATTAGTAAAAATAGATTCTAAATCATTTTCAACTGATGAACTAACATGCATGCTATCTATTGCAGTTTTTTCATTCTTTTCCAAATCATGTATATCAGAGAGAGAGGTAAGATAGAGAAACCAATCCATTTGTCTTTTTTCGGAAAGCTGGTGTCTCTCATGAAACCTGCAACATATTAACATAAATCTGGAAAAGAAATTAGCAAGTGATTCATCTTTATGTCTACGAAGATTTTCTAGTTCAAGTCCAAGTTTCTTGTAGCTATAATCCTCATGAGCATTAAGAAATAGCGTCGTAAAATGTTTCCATGAATGAATGGATTTTGCTGGCAAGAACTTAAACCAACTCAGAATTCTTCCTGTGAAAGTAGCTGCAAAAAGTCTACATTTTTCAACCTCATCAGATAGATCTATGAAATCACAAAAAGAATTAAATTTCGAAAGTCGATGAGAAGCAGAAATCTTACCTTCTCCATTGAAGCTCAATCGTCGCAAGAAATTAGATATCTCTGGAGAAAAGCTTTCACCAGATGTACGAAAACTGAAAGCATGATCTAAAACAGTGATATCAGTCATTTCAAAAATAAAAAATAAAAATAAATGAAATAAAAAATCAAACAACTCAAAATGGCCTTCTTGCTGATCATGCTCTCCTTCTAACGCCAATTTGTTGATGGGAAAATGTGACTTGCTCACAACAAGAATAAATAGCCCAGTCCGGGATCCTTAAATAGGATCCAAGCTAATGGAATGGCTATTCTCGACGGGTTTAACAGCTCCATTAGCCAATGAATTGATCTAAAGAAATTAAGGAGGAAATTAAATCTAAAAGATAAAATTAAATCAACTTGATAATAAAACTAACAACTAATCAAACTAACTAACTCTAACTAATGTAAATCTAATTATTTCGATGTAAAAGCTAACTAATAAAAAACTAAAGATTCACAAAGCATGAGATTCAGGAATCAAATGCTGCCTGATGAAAGATAGGACTGTTTTTAACTTTTTTCTGTATTTTTAAGAAAAGAAAAGATTAACCTATTCTAAATCTAATTACAACCAATAAATAGACTAATCCATCATTAATTGTATCAGAGCAAAAGTAATCTTAAACCTAACTTAACTTATAAAAACACAATCCAATTCTTGATCAAGATAAATCTTTTACTTCACTGGTTTCTTTAAAAGATGCAAACAACAAGAATTACAAGTTTTAAATCAGAAATCATTCAGATCTTCAAACATTATAATGTATTTCCTATTTGTGTTATAACATAAAGAAACTTTATAGAACAATAGTTTTGCAATACATAGGTCAAATCTGAATACAATAAATGCAATTAGAAATCATTCCATCACACAATCTATTCAGATTTTCAATATCAAATACAAATCATTGTAATTTGATAAGGCTGAATATGAAAACTAACTGTTAATCAAACTTGAGAAACTGAATACAAGGTAAAATTTTCAGACTCAATAATCAAGAATGAAATCATTCAATTCTAAATCAAACTGAAAAGAGAGAAATACAGTCTACTGATATTGCTGATAGTCAAAAGGTAACAGACTTCAAAGTAATTTGATTACTAATTTCCAAAAATGCTTCCACAATGAAAATGTATTCTCTGAAAATGTATAACAGCTATCCCAAAGTCCGACCCTGGATGACAAGAAAGAAAAGCTTCAACCTTCAATACACAGACCCCAATTCCTAAAAACTCATTTTCAGGAAAAACAGAGTTACGTATTCAACCAAAATCATTTGATCTTCAAAGACTGGACTTATGCAATCTTGCATTTTGATCCTAATTGAAGAAATCATTCTTCAAATAGAGCTATCCTCCACTCTAAACCATTCAGGTCCCCCCTGGTAGTGTCTCATCAGATCTGAAAAGAAAAATCTTTTAGAATACTGTTGAGCGCTCCCAGCTCTATCAAGCACGTTCCAGAACATGAAACAAAACTTTCTTTCTCTGTTCAGCGCAGCTCCTGGTCTTCTCTACGAACTGTGAAAGAGAAATATTTCTAGCCGTCTCAAGCCCCCCTCTTTTAACAATTCATCTTCTGTCTGCTTAAATAAGAAACATAGATAAGAGTTCAAACATAAATCCATCTCTTTGCTGGCCGCAACTGCAAAAATCGTGCTCAAAGAACCTAGAAAAAATCTCATAATCCATCACTTTCTGAGGAAACCGCGTGTGGAAAACTAAATGGACCTATTCTGGAGAAAACCCATGTGGCGGATTTTTGATATCTGTCTCCATTTGCTCACAATGTGGCCCGAAAAAATGCCTGTCTATTTAGCTACGCATTTTTTGTAACCGGTTAAAACAGAAATTCGTTTTATTGGGATAGGGTCTTCTTCTGCACATTCTTCTCCAATAATCTTTGCAAATATATTTAGAAACATGATTTAAAATATGAGACAGGTTCTAACCCTAACAATAAAAACAAGAAATTGAAAATAGATAAAATAGAATGATAAATGATAGAAATGAAATCGTTTTTTTCTTTTATGGCGCGTTAGTTGTTGGAATATCCACGTTTTCGGCCTGGGCACATTAAATAATTTTCAAAATCCACTGCAATTCTCTTCTTATTCACCTCTTCCGATAGCTAGCTTGATCTCCGTGTTCAATGATCTTGTGTTGACACCAAATGTACTAAGTTCTGATGATGATCGAGTGACTGCTGGCAATAATAATGGTAACTCAGCATTGAATTAGTTGAAGAGATAGTTCTTCAAACAGTGCAATGACAACTGCTTCAATTTCTGGTAGATTTTGCGTTGACAGCTTTGATGACAATTGGCAACAATTGAGTTGACATGGATATATTTTGTTGCTTTGAATTTTAAGAATCGGTGGCAACAATCTCAGGCTTCTTATTTTTTTAAGCGATCTTAAACTCTTTCGTCGGCTGGAAGATTTAATAGGATATAACTAAGCGATGTTCTCTCCTTTCCCATCGAACTCATAGCATAAGATCTCATGATTTCTTTCAAACCTTACGTCTTCTTATATGAAAGGTCGTCCTGTCAAAACCAAATATTACAGTTTAAAATGAAATAATATTCAACCAATCAACTTAATATTCTTTCCGGTAACTGTTTTATTTGCATTAAGTTTCATGGTAAGTCAAAAATAAAAAATATATGTAAACAATGCTTGGCTATTTTGACTATTTAATCCATCATAACTTTTTGGCAAATAATATGAATATTTGAAACAAATGTTTTGACACTCAAGCCATGTGCAACAAATAATGACATGTTGGTAAGAAATGAGATTGGTGTTTCAAATTCTTGAGTTCAAAACCCGATGGCTTTCACCACATATTGGTTTAGTTTTGTAATTTTTTGGCTGATTTGCTTAAAAGCTATACCATCTAAAAAAATAGAATATAATAATTTTGTTACTTAACACTTTTTGATTTACCAATAAAATATCTCTATCACATGAAGTTCTTTCCACTCTAATCATATTTTCCAATTAAGAGAACTTTTAAAATATGAATACTTTATTGGTATTAGAATAGTATTAATGTCAAGCACACCTTTCTATAAAAATAAAAATTATTATTTTTATTTACAAACATAAAGAAAAAGAACTTCAATATATACAAATATAATAAGAACTTTATAAATTTCATGTTTTTATTTTGCAGGATAAAAATCCAAGAGAGAATTATTTACAAATCAAAACTGAAAATACTCAGTCAAAAGATTTTCAGTAGCTAGCAGCTACAGATTTCAAAAATTTCCTCTTATGGGCTCCCTTTCTCAGACAAACAGAAAGGGATCTGTTGGGAGGCCAACATGAGGCAAGCAAGCTTTGGCATGAAAGATTTGGCCACCTAAATTACAAGTATGTTTCTAATCTTAGTGAAAAAGAAATGGTCATAGGGTTACCAAAGATTAAGTTTTTGAAAGGAGTCTGTCAAGGTTGCATCCTAGGAAAACACCCAGAGCATAAATTTGAGAGAGCTAGTCATGAGAGAACCTCTGCACCTCTTGAGTTGATCCACAGTGATGTTTCTGGCCCATTTCCTCATATGTCAATGAGTCAGGCCAAATATGGATTGACATTCATAGATGACTTTTCCAGGTATTGCTGGGTTTACTTCCTGAAACACAAGTCTGAAGTTTTTGGCCTCTTCAAAGTGTTTAAGGCTTTGGTTGAAAACCAGTATGGGAGGAAACTCAAGGTCCTCAGATCTGAAAATGGTGGTGAGTATGTCAAGTCTGAGTTTATTCAATATTGTGCAGATGCAGGTATTCAGATGCAGCATTCTATCCCTTACACACCACAACAGAATGGTGTTGCTGAGAGGAAGAACAGATCACTGAAAGAGATGGCAACATGCATGATGGAGGCTAAGACTTTGCCACCAAAGTTTTGGGCCAAAGCTATAAACTATGCAGCCTATATCCAGAATAGGGTGCCTCATAAACAACTTGATGGTATGAATCCTTTCGAAGTATGGAGTGGGCACAAGCCAGATGTGGCCCATTTCAGGTTTTTTGGCTCAAGGGCTTGGGCTAGAATTCCAACAGAAAAGAGGAAGGCTTTGCAGCCCCAAAGCCAAGAGTGTCTATTTGTTGGGTACTCTGAAGATTCAAAAGGGTACAAGCTGATCAATTTGATCACAAACAAAGCCTTCATTGAAAGGTGTGTTCAGTTTTAAGAAGAGCCCCTAGCAGTAGTGGAAGTTGGAGAATCTTCTTCACCACCAGAACCTCTGAATGTAAGTGAAGAGATAATTGAACATGTTGATTCTAATATGTCTGATAACGATGATTTAATTGCAGATCCTAACAGTCCTACAAGACCAAAATGGGCAGCCAAGACCATTCATGCAGCTGGAGAACTAGCTGGAAATCCTAATGATCCTAGGAGGACTAGATCTCAGTTTGAGAGTGCTCTGTGCATGAAAGATCCTATGTTTGCAGAGAAATGCTATCTAATGGTTGAATCAGACCCATACACATATGATGATGCAACAATTGATGCATGATGGAAAACAGCCATGGAAGAAGAGTTCAGCTCACTCCAGAAGAGCAACACTTGAGAGCTGGTTGATCTTCCCCCAGGGAGGAAGCTAGTTTAGTGTAAGTGGGTGTACAAAACCAAATTTGCTACTGATGGTTCACCTATGAAGTACAAGGCCATATTGGTATCCAAGGGCTACTCATAGGTACATGGAATGGACTACAATGAGACCTTTGCACCAGTGGCAAAGATGGACTCCATCAGGCTAGCTTTAGCCATTGTAGCTTCAAAGCAGTGGGAGGTACACCACATGGATGTGAAGTGTTCTTTCCTGAATGGAGATCTCACTGAAGAAATATACATGCAGCAGCCTCAAGGATTTTCTACTAACCCATCTCTTGTGTGTAGGCTAAAGAAGTCATTGTATGGGCTTAAGCAAGCCCCCAGGGCTTGGTATGCCAAGATTGATAGCTTTCTGCTATCACTGAATTTTGTTCGATGAAAATCAGATCCAAATGTCTATTTGAAGCTAATTCATGGTTCATTAATGATCATTGTTTTGTATGTTGATGAACTTCTCATTATAGGAAGCTCAAAAGATGAGATTTCCTCCTTGAAGGATGCAATGAACCATGCCTTCTCAATGACAGATTTGGGCTTATTGAGCCAATTCTTGGGGCTCGAGATTGCTCAAACCAAAGAAGGAATCAAATTACATCAGTCCAAGTATGCCTTGGATTTGTTAAAAAAATTCAATATGAAGGATTTCAAGCCAAGCAAGACTCCTTTCCTTTCGGGAGTTAAGCTTGAAGAAGTTGATTCTTAACCTATGGTAAACAATACACTGCATAGGCAATTGATTGGATGTTTGTTGTATCTTACACATACTAAAACTGATATTTATTATGCAGTAAGTGTGGCTTCAAGATACATGGATCATCCTCATGAGATCCATTAGAGAGCAGCCAAAAAGATCCTTAACTTTGTTCAGGGAACAAGGACTCATGGGATCTTCTATAAAGCTAAATCTGATCTTGATTTGATTGGGTTTACTGACAGTGATTGGGAAGGTGACAGCACAGATCAAAAGCCAACATCAGGATATGTGTTCATGCTTTCATAAGGGCCAATCAGCTGGTCAAGCAAGAAACAGAGTGCCATTGCACTCTCATCTACAGAAGCAGAGTATAGAGGAGTTGTAAATGCAGCAACTCAATGTTTATGGTTGTAGGGGTTACTTGGAGAGTGTGGCTTCGAATTAGAATACTCAACTACTATCTACTATGATAATCAGAGTACCATTCGAATCTGTAATATCCAGTTCAGAAGCAAAGAACCAAACACATTGAGATCCATATGCACTACATCAGACAGCTTGTGCATGATGGCACCATTCACCTACTCTTCTGTTCATCTTCAGAACAAGCAGCAGATATCTTCACCAAATTTATTTGTGAGAAGATATTCAGCAATCTCAAATCACTACTGGGGATTGTTGATCATGCTGTGAAGCATGAGTGATGACAAGATTTCCAAATTTTGTTTTACTATCCATGTTTAAAGGAGGATTTTTCCCACTGGGTTTTTGCCTCTTTCCTTGGTTAAATGGACATGCAGTATGTAAAGGGTGACTAAGCCTTGTTGCTAGGCCCTATAATTTTCTGATATTTTACTCATAATTCAGGCTTAAAGGGGGGTGTTAGAATAATCAACCCATAGTTAGCTACCTTAGACATTAATTAATCCATTTTTTTGTCTTATTTGCCTAGTTTCCATATTCCACCTTATGCAAGTTGTCCTCCACACATCCATAGTGGTCAAACTTGCTAAATTTGAGTCATGGAGCACTTGGGAAACCTCTTGGAATCAAATCTGCTTTATTCTTGGCCTCCCTGGTGCATGTCTGCTTTTTTTGCTTTATTGCTTGCTTTTTCTGAGTTTTAAGGCAATTGGGAAAGTTTGACTAGGTGAAGTTAACTTGTTTTTTGTCCTCAACATCCTCCACTCTTTTCTCCTATGAAAAGCATGTATGATTTGTCCTTCCACCACCTATTAGCATGCCTAATTGATTTTTCCAATTCATGATCTCCTAGATAGTTTTGGAAACTGCTTTATGCACCTATGGGGGATTTGCTTAGATTTAGTAAGCCTGCTTTTGACTAAATTCAAATGGCATCTTCATGCATTCAAATCTCTCATGTAATTATTTATTGTGGCAGCCTATGACTTCACAGGGTTGGCTATTGTACACTTATTCAATACAGATTAGTGTTCAGCTCCATATTCAGTCTCTTTTGTGAGAAATTTGCATGTGTAATTGGAAATTGTTGTGAGTGTAATTGTTCTAACACCTAGGTTCAATTTCCATAGTATACACATTGTCTCTTCATTGTTCAGATGTATGGTAATGAACATTCCAACAACAACAATGCGTGTTCCTTCTTTAACTACATAAATATATAAATTTGGATAGAATTTGAATAATTTCACAAACTCAACAGACCATGCATTTACGGATTCTATAATGTTGTGTTCAATTATTATCCAAAGAAACAAAATCTATTTTAATTGGACAAGAGTAACAGGCATTGGAATTTTTTTACCAAAACTTAACAATAAAATAAATTTATAAAATATACTGATATAAAAGCATTTACGTTTCAAGCTTAAGATAAAATCAAAATATTATTTGAGTTTGGGAACGCATAATCCTAGATAAAGGACCAATCAATAAAAATATTGTCTTAGAGGAATGGTCAATTGACCCTTTCCCAATATCTCCATTATTTGAAAACTTCGATTCACAAAGGGTCATTTGACTCTTACTCTAGAGACCCATCAATGTGAGTTATATACTTAAAGAAGGGTAAACAAACCCATCTCCGTGTACCCTTCCATGGGAATACTTTACACGAGGAGGAGTTGATGGAATATTAGAGTTTATATTGTGTGATGCTAATACCATCCCTTAGAAGCGGTCCACAAACCATTCTATGTGCACCTCCTCCATGGGAATATTTTGTTAGTGAAATGTGTTACATGTACATCATCATGAGTTATTCTCCATGAGACTTGCGTTATATAAAATACAGAACTTATCTTGTATTAATTCCAGATACTTATGTTGTATTAAGTTAATTGACTTATATCAAGTTCAGAACTTATGTTGTATTAAGTTAAGAGACTTATGTTGTATCAAGTCAAAAACTTATGTTGTATTATGTTGAGGAAGCTTGTGTTGTATAAAGGTAGGATGTTATGTTGTATCAAGTCCTACTCATAAAATATGCTTGTACTATGATCTTGTGTTGTATCAATATCAAGACCTCATGTTGTATCAAGGTCAGACCCTTGTGTTGTATCAAGGTTGGAGTCTTGTGTTGCATCAAGATTGGTCTTGTGTCGCATCAAGACCATATAACATGTATTGTAATAAGCTATGACTTGTTTCGTATCAAGTCATGAGGTTATACTATGTGATGTATTACTAATCATGGTCATTTGGGAGGGATAAAGCTATCAAGTATCCTTTAGAGACTGATCACCTCTAGAATGAATTACTTTAGCATATGAATATATGGTACGAGGTAATATATATGACCATTAGTATGTGTGACAATTATTCTGAGTATAATATGATACTATATATGATTAAACATAGACCATGCAATAAGATAAAGAGATAAGCAATAAAGAGATTATGAGAGAAAGAGAATTTGAAGTGAACTCACTAAAGTTATAAATATCTAGCTAAATATGAATGCCTCAATCAGTGCTTTAGTTAAAGCATCAGTTGAACTATTAATGATCAACATTCAATAAAGTAAAGAAGAGCTCAATGCTTATCAATAAAAAGATTCAGTTAATAATGATTAACTACGTGATTAAAGAAAGATGGAATAGTTAACTAAAGTGTTTACACTTTAGTTAGACTAACATAAGACACTTAAGTTAATCAAAGGACGACACTTCAGTTAAGAAAGTGTGTCACATGCAACACTTGAGTTATTGCACTATGACACTTACGCAATTCGAAATTGTAATATATGAGTGGATAATTATCTTGCAACCATTCACTAGGGTTTGCATGACAATAGTTATGGTGTGTTCTTAATATTTTAGGCATATGGCATGTTCACAAAGTTTTAAGAGCAGATCTCTCTTCTCTATTGCTCAGTATTCTCTCTTATCGATAAATTTGCTTCTGTTGTAAAAGCCATTCTCTACAATCTATATATTATACTCTGAAGAATTATTTAAACACTTTAGTTAGACTAACATAATACACTTAAATTAATCAAAGGATGACACTTTAATTAAGAACGTGTGTGGCATGTGACACTTGAGTTATTGCACTATGACACTTATGCAATTCGAAATTGTAATGTATGAGTGGATAATTATCTTGCAACCATTCACTAGGGTTTGCATGACAACAGTTATGGTGCGTTCTTAATATTTTAGGCATATGGCATGTTCACAGAATTTTAATAGTAGATCTCTTTTCTCTATTGCTCATTATTCTCTCTTATCGGGAAATCTGCTTATGTTGCAAAATTCATTCTCTACAATCTATCTATTATAATATGAAGAATTATTGGGTTTTTTCATCCTCTCTATTATGAGGATTTTCCCTAGGGCACATTTTGTGTTGTGTATTAATTATTGTGTGTGATTGAATTGTTAATTGGTATAGGTCCTCAGCATAACATTGATACAACTTTTAAAGTTCAAGAATCTTCATTATTGCTTAAAACATCAACATGGTATTAGAACATAGGGAATGGATGAGCTTAGCTTTTCCCACACAAACTAAAGCTTACATGATCTTGAGGAGTTGAGAAAAATATTAGAGCCATGAAATCAAGTCATGAGGTTATACTATGTGATGTATTACTAATCATGGTCATTTGGGAGGGATAAAGCTATCAAGTATCCTTTAGAGACTGATAACCTCTAGAATGAATTACTTTAGCATATGAATATATGGTGTGAGGTAATATATATGATTATCAGTATGTGTGACAATTCTTCTGCGTATAATATGATACGATATATGATTAAACATAGACCATGCAATAAGATAAAGAGATAAGCAATAAAGAGATTATGAGAGAAAGAGAATTTGAAGTGAAATCACTAAAGTTATAAATCTCCAGCTAAATATGAATGCCTCAATCAGTGCTTTAGTTAAAGCATCAGTTGAACTATTCATGATCAACATTCAATAAAGTACATAAGAGCTCAATGCTCATCAATAAAAAAGATTTAGTTAATAATGATTAACTACACGATTAAAGAAAGATGGAATAGTTAACTAAAGTGTTTACACTTTAGTTAGACTAATAGAAGACACTTAAGTTAATCAAAGGATGACACTTCAATTAAGAAAGTGTGTCACATGCGACACTTGAGTTATTGCACTATGACACTTATGCAATTCGAAATTGTAATGTATGAGTGGATAATTATCTTGCAACCATTCACTAGGGTTTGCATGACAATATTTATGGCGTGTTCTTAATATTTTAGGTGTATGGCATGTTCACAAAGTTTTAAGAGTAGATCTCTCTTCTCTATTGCTCAGTATTCTCTCTTATCGAGAAATCTGCTTATGTTGTAAAATTCATTCTCTACAATCTATATATTATACTCTGAAGAATTATTTAAACACTTTAGTTAGACTAACATAATACACTTAAATTAATCAAAGGACGACACTTCGGTTAAGAAAGTGTGTGGCATTCGACACTTGAGTTATTGCACTATGGCACTTATGCAATTCGAAATTGTAATGTATGAGTGGATAATTATCTTGCAACCATTCACTAGGGTTTGCATGACAATAGTTATGGCGTGTTCTTAATATTTTAGGCATATGACATGTTCACACAGTTTTAATAGTAGATCTCTTTTCTCTATTGCTCATTATTCTCTCTTATCGGGAAATCTGCTTTTGTTGCAAAATTCATTCTCTACAATCTATCTATTATAATCTGAAGAATTATTGGGTTTTTTCATTCTCTCTATTATGAGGATTTTCCCTAGGGTACATTTTGTGTTGTGTATTAATTATTGTGTGTGATTGAATTGTTAATTGGTATAGGTCATTAGCATAACATTGACACAAATTTTAAAGTTCAAGAATCTCCATTATTGCTTAAAACATAAAAATGGTATTAGAACATAGGGAATGGAGGAGCTTAGCTTTTCCCACACAAACTAAAGCTTACATGATCTTGAGGAGTTGAGAAAAATCTTAGAGCCATGACATCAATCTCCATCCAACTAGAAGACCAAATTGAAGGTACTTCCAACTTCAACACATGTAAGGCAATGGTGTTAATCATTCTTAAGGTGAATGACCTAGACCGCTACATGACCTCATCCAATGAGGATCCTTTATCCAATGTAGGGATAATTCAAGAGAAATTCAATATGCACCATTTTCGTCACTTTTCAAGAGACAAATTTCGTGGAGCATTTATGATAAATCCATGACGAATCAGACAAAACCGTTGAAAAGACACTTCCCAAATGGGCTAATTTAACTTCAAGATGAGTGGATTTAAAAAATTCACAACGTTTTGATAGATAGTATTGGGTATTTGAATATAAAATTTTCAGAATTCATGTTATGGACGTCTTTCCAAAACTAGATAAATTGGTTGAACAACCAAATGATTTTTGGTTTGTATATTATCCTTCTTCAATAGATATTCAATGAGGGGACATTATTCTTATTTGAATAGGGGGCTTCATAAATATTCATGAGATCTAAATATAAGATGGATATAGAACTGTCAAACGTTACATGAAATATGAATGGGGTTATGTTGAAACATTGATTTAATGTGTACATAACTATATAAACCACTGCAAATACATTGAAGTATTTGTGTGATTAAAATTCATGATATATGGTTATACTAAAACAATGGTTAAAATATTTTTTATGCCAGCGTGTTTTGTTTTTCATTTTATTGAAACAGATGGATTATGCACTGTTTCTAATTACTTCATTGAATTTTGCTTGTAGGGAAAAAAACTATATGCACTGACCTACGTGTAAAACTGACATGTATTGAATGAAGAGTAATTCTAATGGATGATCCCAAAAGAGAGCTGGATTTTGTGAAGCAAGATGCTTATGGTATCATATCGAGGGGTTCATATGTATTAGGAAGAAGTCATAATAGAAGCCTTAATCCTATTTTGACAGATGTAAAGACTCTTCAAGATAATTAAATTATCTTATTTACTTTCATGTGTCAATAATAGATTCAAACATAGATGAGCATGAAGTCTCCATTATGGAGGACCCAGACTATAATTTTCACATCCTAATGGTGAGAGGGAGTAGCTAGATTCACTAGCTCTTGAAGAACCATTAAAATTGGTTAATGCATCTTCTGTTAAGAGGAGACCTGGATGATGCTCATATTGAGAAGGAAGCCGAGAACTATATTCAAGAATGTTCTTATTATTCTTATCATTAGTGGTGTTGTGGTCACTAGATAAAGACTTTCCCCAGTTAATAAAAATGTGCAGTAAAATATCCCGAAAAGTTTTAGGATGATGGACTATAAATCCATGGCCACATATAT
The DNA here is from genome assembly GCA_001517045.1 of Pseudotsuga menziesii. Taxonomy (NCBI): domain Eukaryota; kingdom Viridiplantae; phylum Streptophyta; class Pinopsida; order Pinales; family Pinaceae; genus Pseudotsuga; species Pseudotsuga menziesii. Next base: position 113,841 of record LPNX010419205.1, read on the forward strand.
GAAGATAAACTTGAAAATTTATAATATTATTTCATATTTGGAGGATCTCAAGTCAGTTGAGATGTATTTGGTTAGTCACAAGTCCCATGACCAATTATATGCTTTACATTCTATACATAGACATGTACAACAAAGCATGTGTTGTGGTACCTACTTGGTACACATTTATATGGACTCACCTATGTCTTGGTCAGTGAAATAAAGTTTCCAAGATACATGAAATTAGACTAATATAGTGAATGAGGAAAGATCACATATCTTGCTATAGATAAAGTATGTTGTAAATAAATAAATCTTTATGAGGTTCCTATTTAGTTATATTTTATACATGGTACATATCCACAGATGAGCAACATTTCTAGCATTCTTACTAAGCCTATGTCCCAGACAATCCTAGTATAGAAAAACTCCTCCAATTGAAGAGGGAGTATTGATGTGTTTTCACAAGAGGAAACAGATAAAGTCCCCACCAATTAGTCATGCTACACAACTCATCAAACCAAGGGCTGTGATACCTTGTGGAGAGAATCCACATGAGCAGAGACATGGTTAAAATATCAGAGACTATTGATACTCAATAATATTTATAGACTAGACACTCAAAGAACAGTTAAACCTCTCCAAGAGGTAGTTGGGTTGTTGTAGTATAAAGAGAAGAATCATTGAGAAAGTGACCAAGACTTGAAGAAAATCAAAGATAATGGAAATATCATAGAGAAATTCTCCATATAGAAGAAGATTCAAGAAGTCAACAAATGTTGAAGAGTGAGAGAAAATATGATACTTTCTTTTTGCATGATATTACACATTTGTTGTATAATTTTGTATATGATGGATTTAAAATACATGGTTTCCATTTTGAGAAACTATATTCTGGATCAGATCCAAATGATGCTACTATGTGTAAGTAGTCGGTTGGTCTCTGAGTAGACCTGTTTTATTTTATGTTTAGTACTAAGAATATGTTTGAGTACCTTTACGATACAATATGATAGGTTCTTAATCGTATTTGATACATGGAAGACCTATTACTGTGATATCCAATGATTGTTTTAGCCTAAGATAAGTGATGTAAATTTCGATTAGTACAACACAAGATAAGTGTATTACGACTAGTAATACAGAATTAAGACATATGTCAGAGAGTACTATATAAGAAAATGTATTTTCCAGATAGTACTACACGATGAGGAGTAGTGTAGCTTGGGAAGCTAACTACTAGGGAGAAATACTTGATCCTACAGTTATTAGGTGTTGATAGTCAAGTTTCCAAAAAACCCTACGTGTGTTATGATAAAACACATTGAGATGAAGTTTTACTTCATCAGAGTCATGGCCATATAAAATGAAAATTTAGTACATAGCTATTGATGAGTAGATTGCAAATTTGTGGACAAGCCATTGTCAATGCTGAACTTGAATTGATATAAGCTTGGTATGGTAGGAAATTCTTACTAAAGCAGATAATACCTCCCCCACTAATATGGATTGTTAAATGTACATCAACAGGAGTCATTCTACAAGATAATTGTGTTGTATCAAGTCCGAAAATTATGTTGTATTAAGTTATGAAACTTAAGTTGTATTATGAGACTTGTGTTGTATCAAGTTCCGAACTTATGTTGCATTAAGTTCAGAAACTTATGGTGTATTAAGTTAAGAGACTTGTGTCATATCAATTCCATAACTTATGTTGTATTAAGTTCAATAATCTTGTGTTGTATTAAGCTAGGACATTGTGTTGTATCAAGTCCTACTCATTAAATATGCATGTACTATGATATTGTGTTGAACCAATATCAGGACCTTGTGTTGTAAGAAGGTTAGAACCTTGTGTTGTATCAAGGTCGAAATCTTGTGTTGTATCAATATTGGAGTCTTGTGTTGTATCAAGACTAGACTTGTGTCGTATCAAGACCATATAGATTGTGTTGTATTAAGTCACGAGGTTATACTATGTGATGTTTTACTAATCATGGTCATTCAAGATGGATAAAGCTATTAAATCTCCTCTAGAGACTGATCAAATCTAGAGTGAATTACATTAGCATATGACTATATGGATTGGGGTATTATATATGATCATCAACATGTGTGACAATTTTTCTGAGTATAATATGATATGATAGATGATTAAACATAGACCATACAGTAAGATAAAGAGATAAGAAAAAAACAAATTAATGATAGAAAGAGAATTCAAATTGAACTCAAGTTATAAGGCTTCAGTTATATATGAATTCTTCAATCAGTGATTTATATAAAGCATCATTTGAACTATTAATGATCAACATGAAATCAAGTAACGAATATCTTAGTGTTCATTAATAAACAAGATCTAGTTAAGAATGATTAACTACGTGATTAAATAAAGATGGAATAGTTAACTAAAATGTTTACACTTTAGTTATACTAACAAAAGACACTTAAGTTAATCAAAGGACAAAGCTTCAGTTAAGAAAATGTGTTGCACGTGACACTTGAGTTATTGCAATATGAAACTTATGTTAGCTCTTAACTAAGTGATCAATATTCAGTTAGAGATTGAGGTCACTCCAATGTCAGCTAACTATCAATTAAAGTCCATGATTGAAGGCATGGGACATTAATTGTGCTTGATGAATCTTCAATACATGGATTGATTATTCCATAAATACCATTAAAAATTGTAATGTGAATGGTTAGCTCTCTTGCAACCATTCACTAAGGTTTATACGACAGTCAGTTGGGTAAAAACATTAAACAAATTATAACAGATATCCAATGATTTAATTGTCAACCCAGAGAGAGCATAGACTTGTGAGGTACATACAAAATATATGCAGGGGCAGAGTGCCACTGGAATTAATCTATAACTAAAATTGAATCTAAATTATGAAAACATGAAATGACATAAGAATAAATCTAATTGCAAAAAAAGGAAATTGAATAAATTAACTTGGTAAAGAAGAACTGAAATTGCATGAAATAAATTGGTATAAAGCAATTAACAATAACTAGTGAGTTCACATAAAATCAATACTAAAAATGCATAAGAAAGAAATAACTGAAATTCTATACTAAGAACTCATAAGAAAGAAATTTCTGAAAATCTATATTAACATAGAGGAATCAAAGGATGTGCATTAAGCATCATCTCCATTAAATAACAATTAGAAATCCTATTCTATGACTAACTCTGAACTATTCTCTACTTCCAAACCACTAGAGAGGCCTCTAACCAAAATGAGGAGAGATCCCTCCTATTTATACATGAATACAAGATAACTGATCATAATTACAGATCCACTATTATATCATCTTATCCCTCAAAATCCTCAACAAATCTACAACTCATCCCTCAAAATTCTCCAACAAATATTGGATGAGATATTCTCTCCACATTTCCAAGTATAAAACTTATGGCTTTGTATCTCGGCTTTACATGATGATGGTATATAATAGTAAATCATTCCAGGATTTGAAATGCATGAATGGCAATGATTTTCCTTATGGTTGGTTCTTGTGTTAACAACCATAAGTGTAACAAATGATGGTTCTTGTGTTAACAACATTCACTCCTTTTACTTGTATTTTTGTTGCAATACATAATATTTATGCATTATAAATGATGAACCATCAATGTATATTAGAAAGCCTTTTCTTTGTATTATGAATCATGCCAATATATATATATATATATATATATATATATATATATATAGCATAGTTTGGGAAAGACATGTTGATTAAGGGTAAATGAGATGATGAATGTGTAAAATGATAATGAATAGTCCCCCCCCCAACTTAAGATGTATTAGGTTTATGAAAAGGAGAAAGGTAATGTAACATGGTGAGGGAATTTTCCAAATTCATTCATTTTCTAACACTTAAGGAATTACATGGTTAAAGATTAGAAAACAACATACCTTCACTTACCTAAAAAGTTGATGAACGTTGCAATAGGAATGTGGCTTTTGCTACTGAATGTGAAGGATCAGAATTGCTACTTGGTTGGATGAAGTAGAAGATGTGAGTTGAAAGTAGAACTGTAGTACTGTTATATGGATGGAAGTATGCTACTGTAAAACTACTGATGATGTCATGAAAAGTATATAGTCTTCACCTGCTACAAAACTCGATGGTACAATTCTTACCATGTGAATAAATGTGTCGATGTCGAATATGGAAAGAAGTCACTGGATTACTGACCATTAATGAATGTCATTAACCAACATGAGGCAATCTCACCATTGATGTCAATGAGTGCCAAGGTACCTAAGTACATCTTGTGAAGTGTGAATAAAGAAGTTGATGTTGAGCCACTTGTAAGATCTAACGATGAAGGAACATTGATGTATTCTCATGATTTTCAGCAAGAGAACTTTCCACTAAGGCATGCAAGCCTCAAGGTACTAAAAATGAACTCTAGTCTCTATCCCATATAAGGTGTTCGATGGGGAAAGACTTGTTGAAAGGTGGGCCTTAAGGAATCCCACATTAGTCAACACAAGTTGTACATAATGAGTGGTAGGACTAAAAGATATGAGGGTGAAACAGTTCTTATGGTAGGGATAACGAAGCAATATAGTCATGAAAAGGAAGATGAATGGTTTTATTCATAAGAAAAAAGATAAACTGAAAATAAGGAAATTGTGTGCGACTCAGAAGGATAGACATGTGGGAAGCCATGATGTATAAGGCAGTGAAAATGTCACACTTTGACATGGATGGCAGAATGACATGCAATAATCGGTTTCTAAAAGGATTCTTTATGGAAGAAAAATGTCATGACAACATAGTCAAAATTCAGCTTCTTCAAGCTTTTTAATAGAGCATTTTCCGAAAAGTTTCTGTGATTCTAGAAATCAATTCTGCATGACATTCGTTCATCTTTGAATCTACAAAAGGTTAGCATTTTACTGCAACCAACTTGTGATAGCATTGAAAAAACATGAAAACAAAATTTAAAAGAAAATAAATAAAAATGCTCTTATACCTGAAAGTAGCAACCCTTCTTGGCAAAACCTGTTTCTGAGTGACTTGTGAAAACAAGTTAGCACAGTCATAAAATTGTAAGAAAATTCTAAGTTCGTTTAAATTTAAAATTTTATGATTTTATTTATTAACTAATACTTTTTAAGATAAGTGTGCCTTTATGTAATGATTGCGCAATGGGGAGAGAGGGTCGACCCTTTTAGTGGTTGAACCCTCTAAATGCAAAATATCTTAATAATCTGAAATAGAGGAGAGTATGAGAAATAAACAATGTTTCATGGTAAGCTTAGCAGTTTTAGTAACTATGCAGATACTCCCCCCCCCTCCACTTAAGATGTGTCATGTCCCACTATGCAAAAAGAAAATTAAAATGAAAACATAGTTGTGACAGCAACTGCCTTCAATTTCAAAGACGCACGATAATTTTATAACATTATTTGATGTTTATATTTTGTTTATTTACTTATTGTTATTTTGTACATATATAGTTTTTAATTTTTTTGTTATTGTTATAATAATATTTTATTGCTATTATAACACCTTTATTGTTGAATCGTTTTTATATTGTTAAATTTGATAAAAAGAACAAACAATATGTGTTTTTAAATTTAAAATATATAGAGATATCAAATAATTTAGGTTTTATTATATGAATGTTTTGTTTGTTTATTTATTTATTTATTTAGATTTATAATATTGATTTATAATAGGCTAAAGAAACTCCTAACTGGCCCTATCCTCCAAACTGCTTCAAACATATTCTACAAAGATAAGTTGTGTTGCCTTATTATTTATTTATATTTTTTAATAATTTTTTTTTAAAACCAACCACTTATCAATATTTTGTTATCATCATCTTTTCTTTGTGAGACTCATTGTCATATGTAGCAACATCAAAAAAACTTTAGCCATGCTATCAACCTCTTTTCTAATCACATAACCATAATTAGTCATATTCAATCACGAGAACATCTTTATTGCATATATACCATCCTAGATCCAAATCCTAGGCTCTATGCAACTTCGAAGATTGGATATTTTATTTTCATATTTGCTAATCTTATATTTTATTACAACTTCATTAATTTCTTACCAAGTATATCTGATTTTGGGATAAAATCATTTTGAATGTTGTGCACCTTACAAAAGAATTTCAACTCATTATTAGCTCATGTTTTTTTATTATTAGGCATGATTATTCAAATCATTTAAAATAAGTCCTAGTACATTCACATGAAATAACGATTATTCAAATCATTTTTATCAAATAAATTTTGTCATTGGTAATTTGTATTGATGATACATTCATGAAATGAATAAAATGGAGTTTTAAAGTTATTCATGTAACATTGTTTGTTTAGATTATTAAACATTAGCTTACCCCAAATATTTATACGAGGTTGAATTCAAATTTTTGAAAAGGGATGACATATTATTAAAAAAAAGAATGTTCTACTTGTCTTATCTCACCAAATCGCCAATGTTCTTGCCCAAATGTATGATATAACTTTGCAAAATCACCCATCCCTCATCAAATGCACAGAATATTTATGATGGTATGATGACTAATTTTGAAAAATGAAATTGAAATTGTACCTAGGTATATAGTGAATAAGATTGCACCTAGCTAGATAGTGGCCATGGATGCTTTCTTATACTCTTTTCTATGAATGATTTCTTATGATTTTTATTTCTTCATTGTTTACTTATATATTCATTCTCCCATTATATTCAATAAATAAAAAACTAATCAATAATGCATTTGGACATTACATGTTAATCTTGGCATTACATGTTGATTATAAAGTTGGGGAAGGAACAAACTAAAATTAATATTAAAATGGGAGAATTAATATTTTGCTACCTCCTAAAAATATGTGAAGCATTGAAAATGTAATTTCATATTGTTATTAATGTACCCCAGTAATTCATCCAACATATACTGTTATAGCTCAAAATGGCACATCTCTGTATGTGACCACTTTCCCATGATTCCGTCGCATGTCGATACTTACATGACAACACTTCATGAAAGTCACTGAAAAAACACCTAACTTGGAGGACCCATATATTGATTTTTGTAACTCCATTTGACCTTATAATTGCACCATCTGAAAAATATTTCTGTTAGCTAAAAATATCTAGAAGACACCAAAGTCTGAAAATGCCCAAAAATACACGAAAAATGAATTTTTTGATGTGTACGTGAGTTTCCTTAAGGAAACCCACATACGTACATGACTTTCTATATATAATACTTGCGTACGCCTTAAATACATGAATTTCTGCACTGCAACCCACATATACCTCCTTGTGTACGCAATTTTTGTTTCTGCAACCCACGTATGGCTCCTGAAAATTTCAAAAAAATACGTATTTTGAAATTCGGGTAGTTTGGGTAGTTATGCAACTGACTCCTTCAGTTGTAACTACTTTGTCTTTGAACCTAACTCTTCATAAAGCATATAAATAGAGGTAGGGAGGTCCATGAGAGGAGACTTGAACTTTTGCATTGTCATGCTGGAGGAATTGGGAATCTCTTTGCCCACACCTTTTCCCTGGCATGTGTTATGCTGAGCTTGGAGGTTGAGTTCCTTGGAGAAGAGAAACAGCAGAACCCGATCAAGGTTTCGTGAGGTGCCGAACTTGAAGAGAAGGTATACTTGTATTTTTTTTCAAGATTAATAAAGATGTGATGTCCTTCTTCTTCCCAAATCATTGTTCAGTGTGTGATTGAATCTCTATTTATGATCATATTATGATGTTAATCAGATTATTATTTCAGGTTTATTTGATTATCATTGCTTTATATGTGGTCATATTGGTTTGAGGAAATTATAATTCATTTTGCAAGTCTCTTGGACTAATAGGAGCAAGAGGAGAAAGAAGAGGATTTAAGGGAAGCTTGGATCAACCTTCGTTTGGCTAAGGCATGAACCATTCTAATCTCTAAAACTTGCTTATATATGCTTGCTGAACATTATACATCCACCTTTCAACCCCAGTATGTTGATGGCCTCTTAAACCCTATCCATAGGATACTTTCCTTTACAATAGAATTGGCGACTCTGCTAGGGAGAGCCTTGTCTATTTGGGGTTTCTTTGTGTTTCTTCCAGCCTTTTGTAAGGTTTCAGGTCCTTCTTACAAGTTAGGAACACCTTTTGAGTTTGTTGGAACACCTTTCCTACCTTCCTAGGTCAGTTTTTTTATCCTTTTTGTGCCTTTGGTCATCCATACATGACTTTCAGGCTAAATAGTCACGTGTCTATGTTGTATACATGACTTGCACTACCTGCAACCCACGTTTCATACGCAACCTACCTTAAGGAAACCTGCGCATGCACCTACATTTGTGTTCTTTCATCATTTTTTAGGGTTTTTGGGTGATTTGAGGGTTGTTTGTAGGGTATTCAAGGGTCCTCTACATGTGCATGACTCTTGAGAGGTTGTTTTATCTCTGTTAGGTGCTCTTTGTCTATCTTGTAATTATCTTTCAAGTCTTTGAACTTTTTTTTGCTGCCTTCCCCCCCACCTCCTTCTTTGGATTGACCTTGTTGGACAAGGTACTGAGCAACCTCTGTTTGTAGGTTTAGATTGATATTTGGGACTTGTTGACCTTTGTTTATGTTAGTCTTATTGCTCAGTCTCTTCATTCCAAAGTTGTTGGCTTGTTCACTTTTGTGAGCCTTCCTTCCAAGAGAGGTTATATCCAACTTTAGGGAAACCTAGGGTTTGTTTGTGGGGTGTAGAGTAGTTGTCTTTTTTCTTTTCTTACATTACTTGCTTGCATCAGTTGATAGGATGTTTTTCTTTTGCATTTATAAAAGAAAAATAAAAAAACACATGTTTGCTTTATATGCATGTCGATTAGGTTTGTAGTCTAGATTGTATGGCATATCATTGTTTTTGAAAAAAATAAAAAGAATTTGTTTTTTTGTGGCTTTAAAGTTTTTATTTAAAAGGAAAGAGAATAGTTTTTGCTTTTTGCATTTCATTTCTCTTTTCTTAGTCATTTTGTTTCAACTTTGAGTCAAAAAACCACATATGTTTCACACCATTTACCCTCTAACTAAAAACAACCCTTAAAATAAACGATATAATTTAAAAATTATTAATAAGTTTTATTTTATAGGGTCATACACCAACTAGCTTAGGCTAGATTTGTGGGATAGGGAGTTTAAACTCCCCACAAGTGTTAAAATTCAGATGTAGTTGGCCAATCACTAGGTAAACTCTTTTCTATGTTGATTATATCTGGGAAGCTCCTCTCAAACAGGAGTTAAGCACGAGGCCACATGGAGACTTGGACTGAGGAGATAACCCTCTGATTCCTTATCAAAGCGTAGAACAAGGTTTTTGCACATCTGGGGATTCTGTCTTAGAAAAGGTTTCAGGATTTGCTACCTTGCCCATGCATACGAACCGGGCTTGTGATTGTCCCCCCAGACTGTCAATATAGTTAAGGTAGTCTTTAGTCTCTTTGACATCTAGGGTTCATACACATGTACACCGAAAGGCTATTTCTGGTTGACCTTGGATGGGCTTGGAAGGTAACCCCAGTAGAAGGTGTGGGAAGGCGGTGGGTGATTCCTCTGCTTATGTTTAAGAACATCTATAGGGACACCAAGTAAATGTGTATCAACTTTATTCTAGAAAGCATATCTTATACCTGTTTGTCTATTTGGATTTAGGAATTTTAGTGAGTGCTCTATGGTTTGTCTGTAATTAGCTTGCCTTCTGGTGTATGCTTTGTAGTTTTGGTTTTTTGTCAACCTCAAACTTTGTCTCCTTGTTTGAAACTATTGCTAACACCCCTTTGAACACCAACCAAGAGAACCCCATGTTGGGAACTCCTTGTACTATTCCTCTGACAAGGAATGTTGGTGTTCCTTCGATGGCCACCTTGAATTTGCCTAGATTCACCCTAGGGATACTGGTGTGGTTATTTTCCACTCCAACTTCCCTGAATGCTCCTGATGCTTCATAAGTTAGCTCCTTATATCAAGGGAATCAAAACACTGCTTCCTCTTCACCTGTAGTTGATTCTTTTCCTCCTTCTACCTCATGCGGTGAAAGTACTAATACTAGTAACCGACAGTCTAAAAGGAGTAAAAGAAGAAGGAATAGGAAGAAGGCACATAAGAAAGGGAGCACCTGTTCAACTTCTACAAGTCAAGTTGAACCTCACCACCCAGCATTTACAGTTCATGCTGGGGGCACCTATCCAACCTTTGCAAGTCATGTTGAATCTAAGCATTCAACCTCTGCAAGTCAAGTTGATCTTCACCATCCACCGTCTGTTGATCATGCTGGTGGGATCCTTCCAAACTTTCCAGGTCATGTCAGATCCAGTCACTCAGCCTCTGTAGTTCATGCTGAGGGTGCCCGTTCCACCTATGATGTTCAAGTTGAACCTCCCCATCCAACCTTTGTAAGTCATGTTGGATCCATCCACCCAGCCTCTGTGGTTCATGCTGGGGGCACACACTCAACTGCTGCAAAGCATGTTGATCCTAACCATTCAGCCTCTGTTGTTCACCTTGGTGGTGCCCATCAAACTTCTATAGGTCATGGTGGAACTAGTCTCTCAACCTCTACAGGTCATGCTGGGGGAAATTTCTCAGCCTCTGTAGTTCATGCTGAAGATAATCCATCAACCACTACGAATCATGTTGAAACTATTGAAAAGACTACCCATTCAAAACACAATCCCAAGTTTCCTTGTAAGCTTTGTGAGGGAGACCACCTTACTTATAAATGCCCTTCTATTGTGGAGGTGTGAAAAGTTTGGTTGCAAGGTCATCCCGTTTTTGACCATTCTAAATTTTTTCAACAACCATCCTCTCTTAGTCATGTTGGACCCAGTCACCTAACCTCTGATGGTCATGCTAGGGGAAAACTCTTATCCTCTGTAGGTCATGCTAAGAGAAAATAGTCAGCCACTGCTAGTCATGTTGACACCATTGATAAAATTGGTCGTTCAAAGTGCAAACTTAAGTTCCCTTGTAAGCTATACAAGGGAGATCATCTTACTCACCAGTGCCCTGCTATCGCAGAGGTGTGAAGAGTGTGGTCCAAGACTCAACAATTTCCTTCTCCTGAACAACCTATAGTTTCTCAACAACCTACTCAACCTTTGGTTGATTAAGTGGTCGAACCAATCCCACCTTTGGTCGATCCCACTCTTCTTTTGAAGAGTAATCCTGATGTGATTGAACCAATGTCATCTTTGGTCAATCCCACTCTCCCTTCAGAGAGTGAATTTCATGAAGCGGTTGAATCAATTCCATTGTTGATCAATCCCACTCTTCCTTTGGAGAGTGAAGTGTCTGCTAGTCACATTTTCTTCACTGCCAGTTCAGAGCTTACTGAACAAGGGGGCATTGAACTCACTTCAGATCAACCCCCACTAAGCTCTCAGATTGCTTCCTTTGATTGGGATAGCCTAGTTGAGCTGCGCCTTCCTTTTGATGCACCTTTCTAGATAAAGGTCAAAATTGAACCTTACACGATTGCTCGTTGTATTGTTGATGAAGGAGCCTCAATTAGTATTTTGTCTACTCGTGCTTGGTGAGGCATGGGATCTCTCAGCCTTATGTTGACTGCTAGTTAGTTACTGGCGTTTGATAGAAGAACTTGTATAGCCTTGGGAATTCTTGCTCAAACACCTATTACTTTGGGTGGGAATACCGTCTTAGTTGACTTCATGGTGATAGAAGACCCCTTGGACTTCAATATGCTCCTTGAACATGATTATGTCTATGCCATGCAAGCTATGGTGTCAACATTCTTTCTTGTGATGTATTTTAATCATGGAAAAGAAATTGTCACTGTCAATCAGTTGGATTTTCATGATCCATCTCCTAACCCAACTAGAGACCAGGTCTTTCCTTTATCGATTCCCAGTGTTTCTATAGACATTATCCCGCCACAGGTGAGCTATGTGGCATCATGTCCTTTGCGTTCAATTTCTACTGAGAAGTAGCCTCTATTTTCATGCTTACCTTCTTGGGACTTGGTCCTAGCAATTGATCGGGTGAGTCATCCTATACAGACTGTGGATCCTTCTCTCCACTTTGTTGATCCATTTGAAAGTTTAGACATGTGTCCTACCTCGGATGATCTCCTTCCTTTGGATGGAGTCTTCCTAGAGTCTTTGATACAATCTAATATTCTATTGGATGTTGGTTCAGTTTTGACTAAGTCTAACCCTATTTTTCCTAGTAAGCATGACCTTTCTTCTTATGTTGGTCTTGTTGAGTCTTTCGACTCTTCCTGTGAACAGAAAGTCAGTGATCCTGATGAGTTTGATTTTTCTTCTGAATTTTTCAACTCTCGTGATACTGAGTTTGTTCCTGTAGACTTTATATCCCTTGTTGATTTTTGCTCTCCTTCTAAGTTTGATCTTACTGATTATAAACCCTCAAGCCTTGGATCTATAGAATCTTCTTCAATTGATTCTACCTTGACTTTACCTTTTATAGAAGATAGCAAAGTCGCATGTGTTTCTGCCAAATTGACCTGTATAAGAAATTTTCTTTTGAATGTGATTCTGATGTTGTTGCTTTTTGGAGACAGGATTTTTAGTTGGAGTCACAACTGTTTACTGGCCTTATCATGTTGTTCAAGCTGTAAGTGCATTTTCATGTGCCCTGCTCGTGCTTATGAGCCTGATGCCAGCTTCCATGCTTTTAGCTCGTTGTATAAGCCCTCATCTTTGTTCTCATCATCGCTCAACCTTGTATCTTTTTGCCTTTGCAACTTAACACCTTTTACCTTGAGGAGATGTTCCCTGAGTGTATTTATCTTGCTCAGGTTCCTTGCATTATGCATAGGTTTGTTCCTCGTGCTTGGAACTAGTTTCGCTTTCCTATGACACTCGTCTCCTCACATTTAGAGCATTCTTTCTGCTCTCCTTTGATCTCGTTAAAAACAATAAGGAGGCCACAAGTTGACTTTTTCGGACTCATTAAAACTTCATGGGAAATATATTGAGTTTCTTTAGGCCCAGGTATGACTCCTCAAAATAGACTTGACTACCGAGTAAACTTGTTCGTTCAGGCTCGTTAAGAATATGTGAATGGGCATCCACATTGGTGGTAGGTTATCACTTTCTCGGACCATGTGGAATAATACGAGAAAGGATCACTCTCTTTTCTTCAAAATTGAGAAAAGTATTGTCAGGCATAGGTTTATCGTTTTTCTGTACCCGAGGGACTAAATTTATAGAAAATGAACCCCCAGTATGAGCTTAGTTTTCTCATTTTCGTGCTCTAGACCAAAACATGAAAAAGATTCCCAGTGTACTTTATATATTTTTCATGCTCGTTAAACCCTAAAGAACAAAGAATCAAGTTTATTGTTGTAAGCCCCATTTCTCGTAATCAAATGGATCTTTCTGAGTGATCTTCCCTTCCTTCACACTTGTAAAACTCAGGCTATATGCTACTTTTGAAGGAGTGTTGGGTAGGTGGTAATTTAATCTTTTTCGGACCTTTCTAACTAAGTATGAAAAAGGTGCACTTTTTCTTCTTCGGAAGTTAAGAGAGTTCTTATTTGGTATGTTTTATACTTTTTCGGCCTCAGGAGACTAAATTGTACGAAAAATCACCCCCCCAGAGTCTTCTTTGGAGTTTTCAGACTTTCTAAACTATGAAAACACCATCAAGCATGTACTAGTTCGGGCTTGTAAAATCCATGAATCAGTGCTTTATCAAGCATTCTTCTATCTTTTCTTCGATCTTGCCAAAAATGAAGATGGTCCCGAGTTTGGTTTCTTGGACTCGTTAAACCTTTACAAGAAAGAAGGAAAAGGAATTTCATTCACATGTTTTTTACATCACGGCTGCAAGTCTTGTTTCCTTGAACAAAGAACCAGTTTTGAGTCTATCAACAGTTGCGTCCTAGTATTTTGACCTTATCTCGATTCAGAGTTTTTTACTCCTCCAGTTGGTTTCTTTTCCAATTATATGGGGAATCTATCAATGTCTCCTACATTGCAAATTTGTGTCATTGGTTCTTTTGTGTCAAAAGCTGCCTAAGTCACTTTTGTGTCATGCTCACTATTCAAGAATTAAACCTTTGTCGTCCATTCTACAGTTTCCTTGACCTTTTGTGTCACCCATTCCCAAGTATCAGTTGCATCATGTCTTTCGCGTTTCTTGTCGTGAAATTCAGTACCAATTTTAGATCCAATTAGTATTTGACTTACCTTGTGTTGGATGATGAAGGATGCCCTAATGATTTTCTTCCAATGGATCTCTTCCTATCTACTGCAACACATCTTGCTTTGGGAATTCTATTTAGAGTTTTATGATGGTAACTTGGGGATTTTAGTCATTAGTGGCAATTTCCCTCGCTATTGGGTAGTGGGAATACCTTAATGTCTCCTACTCGATGTATTCTTTAAGTGTTCGACTTCAAGTCCTTGTATTCACACTTTTTAAAATGTACTAGGTACCTTGGGGATCATTTTCATTAATGGTGGTTTCCCTCATGTTTGTAAATGGTTCTCATTATTGACCGGTAATCAAACAGTTTCCTCCATGTTCGAATTCAACTCCTGTATTCGCATGGTTAGGATTTGTACCCTTTTTTTTGGGTGGTTTGGATTGAATACCTTGGGCCGACAATAACGTCGTCATTTTTTCTATTTCCTAAGCTATGCAAGACCTTCTTAGATTTTATATGACATTTTGCTGAGACATAGATACACCTTGTATTCTTGTGGCTGTGATCGATTGTTGAGCATGGATCCACCTTGTTCATTTGTGGCCATGACTCCTTTAGATTTGATATGGCGCCTTTTTGCATATTGAGTGACTATGATCTAGTTTCATTAGTTATACATATGTTGGATCCACCTATATCTTTATGGCGATGTTTTGTATATGGACTTGTATGCCCCATAGATCAATTTTTTTTGACATTTATCTCTCTTTTAGGTACCTTTTTTCGAGCCTTTTGATCTTGGATTCTCTGTTCTCTCTCCATACTTAGTTGTTTCCTTTATAATGCATTTCAGATATCGTATTCCCCTCTAACCTCATACATTATGGGGCATATGTTATAGCTCAAAATGACACATCTCTTTCTATGACCACTTTCCCATGATTTCGTTGCATGTCGACACTTCCATGACGACACGTCATGAAAGTCACCGAAGAAACACCTAACTTGGAGGACCCATATCTTGAGTTTTTTTTTTAACTCTGTTTGACCTCATCTCTGCACCATTGGAAAGGTATTTTTGTTAGCTAAAAATTTCTAGAAGACACCAAAGTCTGAAAATGCCAAAAAATACCCTAAAAATCCGTTTTTTGATGTGTACGCGAGTTTATGTACGTGACTTGCTATATATAATACTAGCGTATGCCTTAAATACGCAAATTTATGCACTGCAACTCACGTATACCTCCTCGTGTATGCGACTGTTGTTTCTGTAACCCGTGTATGCCTCTTGAAAATTTCAAAAAATACGTATTTTAAAATTCGGGTAGTTTGGGTAGTTATGCAATTGACTCCTTCAGTTGTAACTACTTTTTATTTGACCCTAACTCTTCATAAAGCATATAAATAGAGGTAGGGAGGTCCATGAGAGGAGACTTGAACTTTTTCATTGTCATGCTGGAGGAATTCGGACTCTCTTTGGCCACACCTTTTCCCTGGCGATCATCCTTTTGTGTTGCAGAGCTTGGAGGCTGAGTTCCTTGGAGAAGAGAAGCAGCAGAATCAGATCAAGGTTTTGTGAGGTGTCGAACTTGAAGAGAAGGTATACTTGTACTTGTTTTCAAGATTAATAAAGATGTGATGTCCTTCTTCTTCCCAAATCATTGTTCAATGTGTGATTGAATCTCTGTTTATGATCATATTATTATGTTAATCAGATTATTATTTCAAGTTTATTTGATTATCATTGCTTTATATGTGGTCATATTGGTTTGAGGAAGGTATAATTCGTTTTGTAGGTCTCTTGGAGTAAGAGGAGCAAGAGGAGCAAGAAGAGGATTAAAGGGCAGCTTGGATCAACCTTCGTTTGGCTAAGGTAGGAACCATTCTAATCTCTGAAACTTGCTTATATATGCTTGCTGAACATTATACATCCACCTTTCAACCCCAGTACCTCTTAAACCCTAGCCATAAGATAGTTTCCTTTAGAACATATACTTCATAAAATGATGGCAAAACTGTCGTATTACCAAAACTGCCACATGAGTTGGTTGCAGAGTCTTAGATTACAAAAACCACCATATGAGTTGCTGTGAGGAATGCTAGAATTTTCTCCCTTTTTGTGAATATGTGCTAAACGGGACCTTGTTCGATCATCTTCATGGAGAACAGAGAGGAAATAAAAAAAATGGTTTACGATGGGATGCCAGGCTGAAAATTGCTTTGGAAACAACAAATTCCTTATCCTACCTTCACTTTGATATTAACCCACCTATATTTCACAGAGAATTGACAGACGAAAGAGAAATCAGCTTGGTACATCTGGCCACGACAAAAATTCAGATTGGGGCTTTGCAAGAGCTAGTTGATTCTAATTTAGAGTTCGAATATGATCCTATTGTAAATAAAATGATTACAAGTGTAGTTGAATTAGCTTTCCTATGCTTGTTTATTCCAATTCCAAAATTTCCAAACCTTGTGTATTCGATGTGTGTCTAATTCCAAGTTCATGTGCAGTCTAGATGCACGACACAATTTCCTAATTTGTACCGATCTTCACGAGATTTAGACTGACTGGTAATAATGTTTATGGTCTGGTGGATTCATATGCCAAATGTAATAATATTAATACCTGTGGATTTCCACAAGTGCGTGAATGAGCATGCTTAATCCGCCCCTCCTGGGCTACGATCATTTCTTCTACTTCTCCAACACCGACTAAGAGGAGCTCGAAACAGAATGCTGGTGAATCAATGACCATTTCGGCGAGTTAGTTGAGTAATTGATTGTAACAGATCTTGGGTGATTTTTTTTTCATCGAGAATAGAGGAGATGTTGGTATATCCATGCTATATTCGGATTGCCCAAAACAACCAACATAAAGATGCCATTCGTAATCAGAGAGAGGGCCACGAATATGATAAAATGAAGTGGAAGCATAATTATTGCACATGCATTTGAGGGAGTTACCGCGTAGGTAGGTGTTTATTTATTGTGGAAACCAAAATCGCCATAGAAGATAAGTCTGGTGGGCGTGGCGTCATGCACCAAACTGAAGTCTTAATGACTTGGCTGTTGAAATCACCAATATCTCCATTGCAGATCTGAGTGAAATAGATAGGCACAATACCTTTTATTTATTCTATTACGCATAGGACTTAAAAGTCTGTTTCTTATCTAGATCTACAGGCATACTTTCTAGAGATCTAGCGTTGATCGTTTTATCATTTTTATATTTGCAGGTTTAATTAAGTTTTAATAAATGTTGCTGGTGCGACTTAGGCCTGGGTGAGATACTATTGCAGCCCAAGGATTTTTACACAGTGAATTGAAATTCTTTCAAGCTCAAATATGGAGAAAAATGATTTTATGTTTGCAGGTAGCAAATGGAAGGCTGAAGGGTTGTGTCATTTATAGGGCTGTTTGCGTTTACATTTGCAAGTGCTCGACAATTTGTTTGTTTTTTTCTTATTTTTAAATTTTTATTTATTTTTATATTTATATTAATGTTTCAGGAATAATGTTGTTTCAATATATATATATATTAAAACAACATTATTATTAGGTTTTTTTAAAAGCTTTATTTTATATATATTAATGTCTAACATTTATACTTGCAGGTTTGGTTAATTTAATGATATATATATTTGTTACTAACTTATTAAAATTAAAACTAAAAGACTAACAAAGAAACATTACTTGATTTAATTTTTTTATGCATAAATGTTCAATATTATTAGGGTTTTAAAAAAAAATTAATTTATAAGAACTAGAAAACTAAAATTAAGGGATTAATTAAGAAATATCATATATATTTTTAATAATTTCTTTTTTTAATAGATATCCTCTTTAAATTTGTTTTAAAATATTTCTAAATACAAACTATTGGGTGAAAATTAGATTTATTTAAAAAGACAAAACAAACAAAAACATATAAAACAAAAATTATAACTTTTGTCATTGGTAATTTGTATTGATGATACATTCATGAAATGAATAAAATGGAGTTTTAAATTTTATCTTTAACATTGTTTTTTAGATTATTAAACATTAGCTCACCCCAAATATTTATACGAGGTTGAATTCAAATTTTTGAAAAGGGATGACATATTATTAAAAAAGAGAATGTTATACCAGTATTATCTCACCAAATCGCCAATGTTCTTGCCAAAATGTATGATATAAATTTGCAAAATCACCCATCCCTCATCAAATGCACAGAATATTTATGATGGTATGATGACTAATTTCTAAAAATGAAATCGAAATTCTACCTAGCTATATAGTGAATTAGATTGCACCTAGCTAGATAGTGGCCATGGATGCTTTCTTATACTCTTTGCTATGAATGATTTCTTATGCTTTTTATTTCTTGATTGTTTATTTATATATTCATTCTCCCATTATATTCAATAAATAAAAAACTAATCAATAATGCATTTGGACATTACATGTTAATCTTGGCATTACACATTGATTATAAAGTTGGTGAAGGAACAAACTAAAATTAATATTAAAATGGGAGAATTATTAGTTTGCTACCTGCTAAAAATAAGTGAAGCGTTGAAAATGTCATTTAATGTTGTTATTAGCTTACCCCATTAATTCATCCAACGTATACTTCATAAAATGATGGTGAAACTGTCGTATTACCAAAACTGCCGCATGAGTTGGTTGCAGAGTCTTAGATTACAAAAACTGCCATATGAGTTGCTATGAGGAATGCCATAATTTTCTCCTTGTTTGTGAATATGTGCCAAATGGGACCTTGTTCGATCATCTTCATGGAGAACAGAGAGGAAAGAAAAAAAATGGTTTACGGTGGGATGCGAGGTTGAAAATTGCTTTGGAAACAGCAAATGCCTTAGCCTACCTTCACTTTGATATTAACCCACCTATATTTCACAGAGAATTGAGAGATGAAAGAGAAACCATCTTGGTACATCTGGCCACGACAAAAATTCAGACTGGGGCTTTGCAAGAGCTGGTTGATCCTAATTTAGAGTTCGAATCTGATCCTGTTGTAAATGAAATGATTACAAGTGTAGCTGAATTAGCTTTCCTATGCCTGTTTATTCTAATTCCAAAATTTCCAAACCTTGTGTATTCAATGTGTATCTAATTCCAAGTTCATGCAGTCTAGATGCACGATACAATTGCGTAATTTATACTGATCTTCATAAGATTTATACTATTTGCTAATAATGTTTATGGTTTGGTGGATTCATATTCCAGATGTAATAATATTAATACCTATGGACTGCCACAAGTGCGTGAATGAGCATGCTCAATCTGCCCCTCCCGGGCTATGATAATTTCTTCTACTTCTCCAACACCGACTAAGAGGAGCTCGAAATAGAATGCTGGTGAATCGAATACCATTCCGGCGAGTTAGTTGAGTAATTGATTGTAACAAATCTTGGGTGATTTTTTTTCATCCAGAACAAAGGAGATGTTGGTATATCCATGCTATATTCAGATTTCCAAAAACAACCAATAGAAATATGCCATTCGTAATGAGAGAGAGGGCCACGAATCTGATAAAATGAATTGGAAGCATAATTATTGGACACGCATTTCGGGGAGTTACCGCGTAGGTAGGTGTTTATTTATTGTGGCAACCAAAATCACCCGTAGAAGATAAGTCTGGTGGGCGTGGTGTCATGCACCAAACCGAAGTCTTAATGACTTGGCTATTGAAATCGCTAATATCTCCATAGCAGATTTGAGTGAAATAGATAGGCACAATACCTTTTATTTATTCTATTATGCATAGGACTTGAAAGTCTGTTTCTTATCTAGATCGACAGGCATACTTTCTAGTGATCCAGCATCGATCGTTTTATCACTTTTATATTTGTAGGTTTAACTAAGTTTTGATAAATGTTGTTGGTGCGACTAAGGTCTAGATGAGGTACTATTGCAGCCCAAGGATTTTTACACAGTCAATTGAAATTCTTCCAAGCGCAAATATGGAGAAAAATGATTTTATGTTTGCAGATAGTGAATGGAAGGCCGAAGGGTTGTGTCGTTTACAGGTCTGTTTATGTTTACGTTTGCAGGGCTGTTTGCGTTTGCGTTTACAGGTTGTGTATCAAGGGCTGAACAATTTGTTTATTTTTTCTTTTTAATTTTTTTAACTTTTTTCTTTCTAATATTTATATTAATGTTTCAAGAATAATGTTGTTTTAATATATATATATATATATATATATATATATATATATATTATTAAGTTTTTTTGAAAAGCTTTATTTTATATATATTAATGTCTAACAATTATATTTGCACGTTTAGTTAATTTAATAATATATATATTTATTACTAACTTATTAAAATTAAAACTAAAAGACTAACAAAGAAACATTACTTGATTTAATTTTTTATGTATAAATGTTCAATATTATTAGGGTTTTAAAAAAAAAAATTTATAAGAACTAGAAAACTAAAATTAGGAGATTAATTAAGAAATATCATATATATTTTTAATATTTTTTTTTAATGGATATCCTCTTTAAATTTATTTTAAAATATTCCTAAATACAAATGAAAGGGTGAAAATTAGATTTATTTAAAAAGACAAAACAAACAAAAACTATATAGATTTATTATATTTTTTTTATTTGTTTATTAATTAGTTCATTTTATTTTTTGATTGTTCATAGATTTAGAAACAAAAAAAAAACTTAATTCCTCATGCATTTTTATTCCTAGTATGATTAAAAAACTTATTAAATGAAAAATTAAAAAAGGAAAGAGATGAAAGATTTCATAAATTTTCAGATTTAAAATATCAATTTTTTTTTAATTCCTAACAAAATAAAAACTAGTAATTAAGACTATTAAAAATAAAATTTTTAACAATTAGAAACATTAAAGCAAATTAAACTGGAAATAAAACTAAAACTTGCCTACTTTACTTTAATTAAAATTTACAATTATTTACGTATAATGAAATTTCGAGTGGAACCATACATCTAAAAGCAGTAAAAGAATATTTACATACGATTTTATAAAACAAAATCTAATATATTCAAAAGTGTGAGAAACTAGGGATTGTAAATGTAAATTAACAGAACATAAACAAAAACAAAATTGATCTAACCTAATACTTACTTGGAACCGATGTTCGATGTAGCTCTCATTTGCTTGATGATCACTCGAGATCCCTTCTTCATCCTCCTCATTTTTCTTCTCGCCTTCTTATTCGTTATCAGATGTATAGAACTCTTCAGATGTTAACTCGTCCTTTGCTTTTGGAGGAGTGGTTGCATTTTTAATTGTGGTCAAGATCTCCTCTTGTTGGGAAGAGGAGATCCCGACTTTTGCAAGGATCTCAGTCAGTAGTTCCAAATCCAAACTTATGCTCATCAAACCAAATACTTAAAAGAATGAAAAACAAATACATGACAAATGCAAAAGAAAACAGTCTGAAACAGGTTAGTACAAGATAAGTGAAAAAACATGAATAAAAGGTGCACATAAATATGTACGAAACAAAAATGAACATATACAAAATTAAAAATAAGTTAGTATAAAATAATGGCGCCAAAAAAAATGAAAGCAATCCAAACTGAAAATAAGAAGGGAAATTTGCATAAAACAAACTTGTAATTGTAGAAAAAAAAACACTTACTTATAGAAAAGTAAATACTTTGCAGAAAAAAACAATCAAGGCTTTTGAATGACACACCAAAGTGGATGTGTCTAGCTGTCACACCACATAAATTCTGTAGTGAATTCGTCCTTGCATATTACTATTTCCCCTCCCCCTTTCTATCTAATAAAAATGAACTATCTACCTATCTAAACTCTTATCCCTTTTAGCTCCTCCCCGGCAACGACACCAAAATGTTGGGTAAAAACATTAATCAAATTATAACAGATATCCAATGATTTAATTGTCAACCTGGAGAGAGCATAGACTTGTGAGGTACATACAAAATATATGCAGGGGCAGAGTGCCATTGAAATTAATCTATAATTGAAATTGAATCTAAATTATGAAAACAGGAAATGACATAAGAATAAATCTAATTACAGAAAATAGGAAATTGAATAAATTAACTTGGTAAAGAAGAACTAAAATTGCATGAAATAAACTGGTATAAATAATTTAACAGTAACTGATGAGCTCACATAAAATCAATACTAAAAATGCATAAGAAAGAAATAATTGAAATTCTATACTAAGAACTCATAAGAAAGAAATTGCTGAAAGTCTGTATTAACATGGAGGAATCAAAGGATGTGCATTACGCATCATCTCCATTACATAACAATCACAAATCTTATTCTATGAATAACTCTGAACTATTCTCTACTTCCAAATCACTAGAGAGGCCTCTAACCAAAATGAGAAAAGAGTCCTCATATTTATACATGAATATATGATAACTGATTATAATTACAAATCCACTATTCTCTCATCTTATCCCTCAAAATACTCAACAAATCTACAACTCATCCCTCAAAATTCTCCAACAAATATTGGATGAGATATTCTATCCACATTTCCATGATCTTCTACTTGAAGTTAGCTCACATTTAGAAGATGAAATTCGAATCTGGGGCTAGGTTGTCACTTTTGAGCTTGTTAAAGTATTCAAATACACCTGTAAGCATCACCGAACTCACCCAACTTTAAAGTATAATGAAAATATGTTATTTTTCTTAATAATTAACCACAAATTCAGTCAAAATACTCAAAAATAAATGATTTGGAAAATGATAATATAAACCCATATTTATTATGAAAGTGGTGAATATTAATGGTTTCATGGAAGGATGAGATAGGAATAAGGTGACAAATGGTATAGGAAAGTTGAATAAAATGTGGTATTTTTGCGGCTCAACACAGTCATTATGGCTTATTATTAATATTCTAGGAATATGGAAAGTTCAAAGAGTTGTAACAATGTATCTCTCTTCTCTATTACTCTGTATTCGCTCTTATAGAGAAATATGCTTTTGTTGTAAAAGTCATTCTCTATAATCTATCTATTATACTCTGAAGAATTGTTGGGGTTTTTAATCATCTCTCTTATGAGAATTTTCTCCAGGGTAAATCCTATGTTGTGTATTGATTATCATGTGTGATAGAATTTTTAATTTGTACAGGTCCTCAACATATTATTGATAAAAGTTTTAAAGTTCAAGAATGTCCATTATTGCTTAAAACATCAACAAAATGGCCAACTAACATTCGAGCACCCGTCCCGCAGTTGGAGCCAAATGTTACCACCTAAGTTGTACTTAGTGGTTTTTATCAAGTGAGCTTGGTGAATCGAACAAAGATGATTTGTTCAGACTTCAGAAGACCTTCAGAAGTGCTTTTGGGAAGTGCTTGTTGTACTATATCACATGTTCATATCCCATAGCAGAGTTGTAATAAAATGTTCTAGCATGATAGTGTCTGTAAAAGACTCGGTCTCTTAGACTTTATTTTTCAATCTGATCAGCCCAGGGTGTTTTTTCCCTTGGTTATTATTGGTTGTTGAATAAACGACTGATAATTTCTGAGTTTTTCACTCAATCCCTCTAAAGTTGGGGTGGTCAGCTTGGCATTTAGGCCTATTTAGGTTATTAGAGTCTATGTGTCAATGTATAAACATTCTAGGCATTATGGTCAAGTCATATGAACATGTCTAAGTCCCTCTAGTTTTTTTTTTTTTTTTTAAGTTTTTTTAAAGTTTTAATTTTTCCAAAACTTAGTCTATTTTTTAATAGTCTAAATGGAAAAATTGGTTTTGTAATAAAAGTGGGCTCGGAAATCAGTTTCAATCATGGGGGTGCCAATTTTTAAACTCAGAGCACCATGTAAATCCATAAACCCACTTTTCCTAAGTTTTGAGTGATTTGTTCATCACTTGGATAAAAAATCCCTAAAAATCAAATATTGATTATTTAATTGATAAATTAATTAAATAATGGAGAAAATTCAAAATCCTAAATCATTGGGATTTTCTTCGATTTGACTGAAATCAGTCTCATCAACTTAGGATTGACTGGTTATGACCATTCCTTGATAGAAGGGGCTGATCTGTATTGAATAGAGAGTACATTATTGCATGCAATCTTGGGAATTGCGCCCTCTCTCTCTCTCTCTCGTCCACACTTTTGGGTTCATCTGGATGATTTTTGGTGGATGCTTCAACTAGCAGGCTGAGGTGTCAGTCAGATCAGCTCTCCGATTGACAGTTGCACTCAGTGAGACTCAAATCAGGCTCAGTTAGACACAGATCAGGCTCAGATTCACTCCACATGCAGCTGTAGTCTCTCTCTTCTTGGGAATTGCACCCCCCTGGGCTAGATTTCCTATTTTTGTTATAAATAAAGCTCGGTTTTCCTCTTCCAAGCTAGTTAGAGTTGGATTGAGAAGATGCTGCTATTGTATTGTATTGTTTACTATTTTTGAATAAATAAGATTTGGAGGCAAGATCTATGGTGTAATGCTCTTCAAGTGTGAATGGTGATTGTCAAGTCCTTATGAGGTATAATCTGTGTTATTTATCTTTGCTTTCTGCTGGTTAATTGTTGGCCTTGAAGGAGACAGATACCTCCTGTTGGGGTAAGATATTATTCTAGTTTGATTTATGCTCTTATTGTTTGCTTGTTTCATATCTCTTGGAGTTGCATGTATTTCAAGTTTAATTTCATGCTTTCCAATTATCTTTTTTCAGTAGCACCTATGTTTTAACCATCTGTTTGTGCAAGGATTTCTAAGTTATAGGTGATCTCACTTGTAGAAGAGGTTGATATAGTTTTCATCTTCCTCATATTCAGGATCTTTTGGAGGACATAGTCCCTCGGTGTTCCACCAAAGCAGACTCCAAATCCCAACAGTCCCAGGCTTCCAACACTCTTTCTCTCTCTTCCTCCTTCAAAAATAAAATTTTTTATTTAGTTACTTTCTTTACAAGATTTGTCATTTGAAGATATATTATATTAAACTAAAAATTACATAGATCTATTATTTCAAGGCTCATAATCTATATCTCATTCCTAAAATGTTTCATAAAGCATTCTAGATCTAGTTTAGGGAAATCGTCCGTTTTGCATGGCAATTTAAAGAGAATCCATATGTTGCATGCATTAGATTTATGTTTCTATTTTTAAAAGATAAAATATAGCAATTAGTGCACATATAATTGTCTTCCCAAACAGCAATCCAAGATCCCAAGGAAAGCTTGCTTTCCTTGGTTTCTTTTTTACCATTCTAACTAGTTTTAACTTAGTTTTTTTTTGTTTAAAGTAGATTGACCCAAAGGTACTTTCAAAGTGATTTTGGGAATATTTAATTCTAATAATATTGCTGTATTTTAGCAGGAATAACGGAAAGAGGAGAAGCTTTTGTTCGAAGGTGGCTTTTGGATCATCCGAATCCCCCCAGGGGTCTTCATTTTGACTGTAATTTTAATTTTGGGAAATTTGTAAGATATTGGGTTCATATTGCATAAGGACCAAGAGGATTCAGATAATTTTACTAATATTGTAACAGCATATAATAAAAAATTTCTCCGAATAGGCTCTTTCGAGCCCATTCCCCATCCCCTGGGGGGATTCGCGCCTTTTTGTCGTTTTTTGCAATTTCTTATTTTTATTTTATCTAGATTAGTTTCATTGATGCAGAATAATAGGTTTTGATTAATTTATCATATATTCCATATTACAATATCAAAGTAACTTGAATACTTACCCCATGACTTCCCGATTGACCCTAAAGGGGAAAGAGATGCGTGGTAGGACTAATTAGAAAAATTGTAGTTTGATTCATTTTTTATTCTTATTATTAATCTCCACAAACAATATTTTAAAATAAACCCCTTTCTTGATTCCCCGATTGAGTTCCACTTTGATCGAAAGAGGTTCTTGGAAGTTTTTTCTTTCTAAACAACAGATCCTTTAAAATTTACTAAAATTGACAAGACTCCGATGTGTATGATCTACACTTGGATGTGGTTCATCTGATTTGTCAAGATGAATCAAAATAAATGTGAGTGAATAGATTAATTAGTCTTCACCTTCCCTAATTAACCACCATCAGGCGAAAATCCAACGCCTCGATCAAACCGCAAACGGTGGAAAAATACCCAAAGGAAGTGGGAACTCTTGGACAGTGACCTCGGGGCACTGATATATGTTACACCTTTAGGTGTACTATGAACACAGTCTCAGAGACTCCATTCATCTCACACATTCCTTGAGGGTAGTCGTGAAGGTTTATTTTTTTACATACTCCAAGTACCCCTTGGGTATATCTGGAGTCCCCCCTCGCTTAATTTTAATCCACTAATATTTCACATTAAATTAAAATGTACCAAGAGGAAATTGCAAAAAATTCGCTCCAAGCACATGTAAGTACTTTAATTATTTTATGACTCCATTTTTAAGGCAATGGTTCTATGTTTAAATCTTTTTGATATATATATATATATATATATATTGTGTGTCACCATTGTGATTTCTTGTACTCATTTTGTTATCTTGTCATCTTTGGTTATTAATGTTTAATTTCAAAATTCTAAAAAACTCATTTAGTCTAAACATCATCATACTAAAGTAATTTACCTTAGTAACTTAATAGGGTCTACCCCCCTTGGCTTCGTGTTGTAGCTGCAACTATTTCCCCAAATGTTTTTAATTTTAGGGCCTCCCCTTTATTTGCTTTTCTTGAAATTGGCCTGGGAGTATTTTATTATTGCCAAAGTTTCCCTGAGTTCAAAAATTTGTTTTAAAAACTTGGTCTTTTTGCTTTTCTGTATCGGGTGGTTGTTATAGCTGATTTTACCACTCCGGGTGAATCACACTTGTATGGCCTTCCCCTGTTCCTCTGCAGACTTCTTAGACCCCTTGGACCATTTTTTTTCCTTTGATGTTTACTTGGCCATCCCTATAAACATGTGAAAATTAATACATGCGACTTTTAAACCCTTAATCGCGTATATACGTGGGTTTTACCCCTAAAACTGCGTACATCAAGATGTGTGCAAAATCCAAATCCTTTTGGAGATTTCCTTGACATGGATCCAACTCACTTGACTCCTGGCCTTCCATATGCCTTGAGATTGCTCGGATTTGACCTTTCATTACCCCTTTGAAAAGCTATATAAGGAACTCTTTAATACATTGAAGGCAAATGAGAGAATTGAGAGCAAAGAAAATATAGTCCATTGTTTCCAGAACTTGTCCTTGAGTTTGCATCCCTTTGTCCCTTGGAGCACTTGTGTGTTCTTCCCAAGATTTCCTTTTTCTTGTGAGCTTGCTATCGAGAGATGGAGGATTGAGGTGGTGGAGGCCCAAGTGGGGGATTCAGTTTCTCCGATTCGTAGACGTGCCGACAGAGGTTGTATCCATTGTAATCTCTGATTTTATATTAATAGAAATATCTTTTCTTGTCCAATAATGTATGTTTGAATGAATATTTTATCCATGGATGATTTCAAATGCTTATACATTGTTGATTATATATGCTAGAATAGATCTAACACCCACATATATAGTATGCTTTTCTTGTTTACTTGTTGTTGAGGAAGTGATTTATCAATTCGAGCTGAAGTTGGAAAGATCAATAGGGATCTACTTCAACCGTTTGGAATAAGGTACGAGTTCTGATCCTTTAGTGTTAGATATTTAATTTCTATTGCATATTGGAAAGGATTGATTTCTGGAGTCAAGCTGTCTGTTGTGGTACCCCAAACCATTGGAATGTCTCTCTGTAACAGAATTGGCGACTCTGCTGGGGAGTTCCTAGTAGTTTTCCTTTGGGGGTTCTCTATCGGCATTCAATGACTTTGAATTGCTCTTTTTCTCTTGTTTCTGTGTCGGGTTTGGGGGCATGTTTTCCTAGTAGTGTCTGATTGGTGTGAAGTTTGTCTCAGCTTGTCTGTTTGCCCTTATTTTTATGCACCTTTCTTCCTGTATGTGAGTTTTTAACTCACAGTCGCGCATATACACGGGTTTCACTGCTATTTCTGCGTACACACACGGGTTTACTGCAAACAGTCGTGTATGCCCTTATTTTTTCCTTCTAGAGGAAGATGTATGGTTGCTGGGTAAATTTTGATGATTGCTAAGTCTCCTTTGATACTGCTAGAGTCTATATACACCTCTATTTCTGACCAGAGACGTTTTTTTTGGGTAAAATTTTTTTTTTGAAGAATGTTCTTGTCATTGCATTTTCGATTTTTTGTTTTAGGATTAGTGCATTAGATTTCTTTTACCTTATTACTTTGCTTGAGTGTGCTTGCAGAGTCTGGGGGTTGTAGAACCATTCTTTTGCTTTAGTATCTGATTTTTATTTCAAAAAATCCAAAAATATTTGCTTATCATCATACATTGCATCTTGCATTTTTCATAGTACTTGCACTAGATTTTATTTGGAGTATTAGTTAGGATTTCATATAGGAAAGCTTGCATTTATCATTTGAAGAAAATTGTGCATTTCACGTAGTAGCATACCCTATTTTTCATGGACACAATGCATTTGCATTGATTGTTGGGTGTGCATTTTGCTTCATGTTGTATCATAACGCCATTAGTTGCACAACCATATACCTCTTTTGAGTAATAAAGCCAATTAAAATCAATGCTTAAGTAAAATGAACTACACTATTTTATTTGATAGGATTCACCAACAAGATTAGGTTTTAGGGTCTTGGAATAGTTAATTGTGAGTAAATTCTCCAAGACCACTAAACAACAACAACATGTATGTGTCTGTCTAGGTGAGTTTGTGAAATTCCTTGGTATAAGCAGTGTTTCTCAGGATCCTCCTATCAAAAGGGAGTTAAGCATGAGGTAGTGTGAGCGATTATTGATTGGGATGACCCCTAGTCATAACTAAGTAGCACCGGAGATATTTCCAGGATTGTATTCATATCTGGGGGCTCTTTCGAGAGTTTCAGGCTTTGCTACCTTGCCCATACAGTTAATCCTGCCTGCGACTATCCGCCTGAGAATTGATTATATTGAGGTGACCTCAGTGGCCTTACCTAGGATATCGAGGGGGTACTCTGCAGGGGTTATTCTACGGGTGTCCTGGCCAGGTTGGGGTCGGACAACACAGTCTCTTTACACGTTGAAGCTGAAGGCCACAATAATTGGTTATGTACCTCCACTTGTTGTGTATGGGATTCTCAAGCCTCTCCTAGGTGAGACATACCTGCTTCATTCGGGAGCTCACTTATCCTACCCTTGATTGCTTGTGGTTGGCTTTAGATTTTATTGGTGATTGCTCTGTGCATGTTAGCTTGCCTAGGGTTTGCATAGATAGAGAGTCTTTTATATTTTTTGAGTCATTGTGGATTCGGGTGCGGCTCCTTGCCATTCTCGTCATTTAGCAAGACTTCCACCTTCTACATCTCCTCCTCCTTTGGGAGAGATAAATAGACAGTCCAGGTAGACTACTTCGCACATTGATTCACACACCATGTGAGACCATATAGAAGGTATTCCTGAACCACCTTCTCCCATTCATGTGGAAGATGGGGATTTTACTCCTTACTATGATCCTTCACCTAATTTGACTGAGTTAGGTCCTATGATTTCTAAGATAGGAACTTTTCATGCTAGACCTACTTACTCTAGGGTTGATTCCCCATTGATGCATTGTCGGTATGGAGTGTTGGAGGATGATGAGACTCATTTTGAACCCGCGAGCACCAGTTATGGTATGTCTGGTTTTCCCACACACAATTTGGCATTCCATGTCGAGTCTGAGTTTGAGCCTAACACTATGCTTGCGGGCACTCTCATTCCTTACCATGCGGAGTGGTTTGGGAGCACAAGTCACATTGCACCTTCCATCCCGGTGGTGGAAGCTACATCACATATTCCTCCTAGGTCTAGGGTTAGTGATCCTATTAGGATACCATATCTGAGATGAGAGACTATAGGGAATAACACATACATAATTACACAGGTCCCTTCATCCTCTGTCCCTAGCTCTTCAAATGTTCACCCTCCACCTCATTCATGTGGTCCTTCAGGTTGGAACGTTGCTATGAGTCATGTCCGTACTGCGGTTACTCGACCAGTTGTGTCTCAAGTTCATGCAATTCCTGTTGTATCAAGAGGTCATGTTCATACTTATAGAGGTCCTATTACTACTTCTGGAGCGTATATTCCTACTTTCGGAGCATATATTCCTACTTACGGAGTGTCTCATGGGACATCTTATGGACCCTATTATGGGATGCAATATGGACAGGGTTCTTCACTTATGGGTGCGGGTATCAACAAATCGCTTACTCTCCAAATTACAGCTTTGTAGCTCCAAATAGTCAAGGTACACCACACTATGGTGCTTCCATGCCACCCTATACGGGTCAAATGGGAGGAGGGCACTATGGCCAAGGCCATGGTGGTTATGGTAATCAGACCTATGTGGATCAAAACTATCAGGGAGTGGTCCATTGACCTAATCATCCTAAGCTCCCTTTCCTCATGACACTGAATCTTCCTGACTTGTCGAGATTGATGAATGATCCTGTAGCTCATGACCCGGCTTGGCCGGTTGTCACTACTAAGCTTCCCTCGGACATACCCAAATTCGAGGGCAAACTGGGAGAGGATCCGAGTGAACATGTTACTACCTTTCACCTATGGTACTCTTCGAATTCCTTACACCAGGACTCAATCCGTTTAAGGCTGTTTCAATGCACCCTTAGAGGGCCTACCATGAAATGGTATATAGAGCTACCTAGGGGAGCATTTGATTTGTTTGATGACCTAGCGAGGACTTTTATTAACCACTTCTAGCTACTAGTGTGTTATGATGTTGGTACATAACTCTTGTCAACATTTCAGTAGGATAAAGCCACAAATATCTCGGATCATATCCAAGAGTGGTGTAGACGGAAGAGGTTGATTAAAGCCTTTATACCATTGGAATTCCTCCTTGAATGGTTCCTTAAGTCATTATTACTGTATATAGCAAATGATGTTTCTACATCCGGAGTGCAAAATGAGGAACAAGCCATTTTTAGGATGCAGGAACTAGACTTGATTTATGCTCAATCCATTTTGTTATATGAGATCATTCCCATTGCTCCACGTTCTAGTTTCTACCCCAAAGTTAAACCTGGACCACATGCCGATGGCATTGTTGGTTGTGCAAGTACTAAACCTGTGGATTCGGTTGAAAAACAAGTCAATCAATTGTCAATCAACCAATTTGCTTTGGGACAAGCCACAGCTTCGTCTCAACCCGCCCAAATTGCGAGTGTGCTTTCAGTGCAATCGTCGGACCAGAAGGGTAACCAACAGCCCGGATGGAATAAAAAGAAGGGTAAGAATAATCGTAAGGGTGGGAATAGGAATGAAAATGCTAATAATAATGACAAGAACACCTGTAATACTGGGGGAGACAAGCAAGCTAAACGTAAGGTTAAATTTCCTTGCAATTTGTGTAAGGACGATCACCTCACTTACTTGTGCCCTCTTATCGATGAAGCCTCAAGATTCTTAGCATAGGGCCTAGCTGTGCTGACTAACCCTTTACCTCACAATCAAAATATGAACTTGAGGACCCATGATTAGTCTGGTGGTGATCAAGATCCACTGGAGGGTAGTGGTCGTGGTTGCATTAACATGGTATGTGCTGTGAAAGTTATGACCCATGCGAAGGACTATGGTTCGTCACAACCCAACCTAGGAAAGGAACCTGATCTACTAGGGACTCCTTTGCATATTGAAAAACCTGTGGATAAACCTGAAGCTATACCTCACATTCCTAAGGGAGTCCTTAAGTGGTCGGGGCACAATCCTAATGCCCGAGCCACCCAGAACTATTCTGTTGTTGAGGATTTGGGCCACACTCTTTGTGCGATGTCTGCACTAGAAGTACTTCAGAGTTGTCCTTCGTAAAGGAAGGCTTTTCTCTCTGCCCTTGGTGTGAATGAAGATAATTCTTCCTCCATGATTAAATTTGAAACCGCAGGACTTCATCCTCGCTTGCCTTACTATGTGTCTCTTTTGATTCATGTAGAATGTCTTAACATGATCGTCAACCGCACTGTGATTGATGAAGGTGCTGCTGCTTCTGTGATGTCTTTATCATGTTGGAAGGGTTTAGGTTCCCCTGAGTTGTCTAAGTCCATGACCATGTTAACTTCCTTTGATGCGAAATTGTTTAGGCTGCACGGGATTCTCCCTTCCCTTAAGGTCTGTTTGGGAGGGAAAACCATTGCGATAGAGGTCGAGGTGGTTAATGCATCCCTTGACTACAATCTCTTGCTGGGTAGGAATTGGATGTACAGTATGCAAGCCTTAGCTTCTTCCTATTTCACGTTGTATGATTTCCATTTAACGGGAAGATAGTTACGATTGATCAAACGTCATTCAAGAATCCATCGATTACAACATCTTTGGGAGCTTCGATCCCAATTGTAGAGCACTCTCAGCCGACAACTGGGAGCGTGGGTGTGGGCATGTATCCATCCATCATGGGAAGTTTTAGTGGTCTTGCGCCTATCCTTATGATAGGGTCTAGTTCTGGTGAGGCTTCGACATCTGTGAGATCAGTATCTTTTCGCACGAGTCATATGGAAGATCCTTGGATTCTTCCTACACCAAATAATTCGAGTGAGCCCATCGTGATGGACGTGCCATTGCCTACAACTATGGTAGCTAATCAAGCTAATCTTGAGTGTGTTGTAGAGCCTAGTCCTTCCTCTTCGCGGGAAGAGGAGGAGGACCCTTATGTGCTACCTGCATGGGCAGTACATTCTTCTCATGCGCATGATTTCCTTGATAGTGTTTTCCCTTTAGACGAAGCGATTATTGAGGCCATGTCGGGAGTTGAGCCACCATGGGAAGAGCTCCATCATAGATATTACTTTCTTCCCAAGCTTGACCACTTGGAGCATGAGGACTTTAGGGAGGTTCTTACCAAGAGAATTGGTAGTCCCATGGTTCCATTAATCTCTCTTGGTCCGGTGGCTGATGGGAACATGGCAAATATATCTCCAATGATTCCTATCAATATCTCTTGCGATCTTGGCAGGATAGAGAATGTCTATATTGGAGCAGAATATTCCCATGCTGAGATTCAAGAATACACAGAGTTGTTTAAATAATTTCGTGATATCTTTGCTTGGTCTTACGATGAAATGCCAAGTATCGACCCTCGCATTGTTGAACATGATATTAAGACTTATCCCAACGCTAAGCCTGTTTGACAATGCTTGCATGCAGTGAATCCTAGGAAAGTACCCATGATTAAGGTAGAGATAGAGAAACTGTTGAAAGCCGGTTTTATCTATCCCGTTCCCTTGATGGAGTGGGTTTCAAACTCCATTCCGGTCGATAAGAAGCAGGGAGCGATATGCATATGTACTGATTTCCGTGATTTGAATTGTGCTTGTCCTAACGACACTTTCCCCACACCATTTATTGATCAGATATTAGATGAGTGTGTGGGTAGCGAGGTTTTTTCCTTTATGGACGGCTTTTCTGGATACAATCAGATACAAATTAAACCTGATGACCAACATAAGACTACATTTATTTGTCCTTGGGGAACTTTTTCATATCAGAAAATGCCTTTTGGCCTTAAGAATGCTGGAGCTACTTTTCAGTGGGCCATGAGCTTGATCTTCCATGATCTCAAATCGATTATCGAAGTATTTTTGGATGACCTTGCTACTCATTCTCGTATGAGAATGTGTCATTCCTATCATTTGAGATTGGTATTCGAAAGGTGCCGCCATTATTTGGTTAGGTTAAATCCTCACAAGTGCAGCTTTTGTGTGAAGTATGGTCACTTGTTAGGATTCATCATTTCTAAAGAGGGTATAAGAGTCGACCCTTTGAAGGTTGAGGCAATACTTCAGTTGTCTCCCCCGAAGAATATTCGTCATCTTCAATGTTTGCAAGGCATGGAAAACTTCCTACAGAGATTCGTTGTAAATTTGGCCAATTTGACTAGAGGATTCATGCGTCTTTTGAAGAAGGACACCACCTTTTGTTGGAATGAGCGAGCCTAGGAGTCCTTTGATGCACTCAAACGAGCGCTAGTATCGGCCCCGGTGATTAGTCCCCCATACTATAGCTGTGATTTCCTACTCTATGTGGTTGCGTCCATGGAGACGATTGGTATGGTTTTGGTTCAAGAGGATGAGGAGCTCCAAGAGCATGTCATATACTATCTGAGCCAGAATCTTATTGATGTAGAGATCCGTTATTCTCATGTTGAGAAGCTTGCCTTAGCTACTGTACATGCGGTTCAACAGTTGAGACATTATATTCTCCTTCGCTAGACCTTGGTTGTAGTCCATGTCAATCCATTTCAATTCATCCTCACTCGAAGGATGATTGGGGGAAAATATAATAAATGGATTGTCATCCTGTAAGAATTTGATCTTGAGTTTGTTTCGGAAAAATCAAAGAAATAGTTAATTTTTGCAGAGCTTATATCGGATTTCCCAAGCGAGGCCGAGGAGTTGGTTTGTGAAGATACATTTATCGATGAGAACATCTTCTTAGTCTCAAATTTAGACCCATGGTATGGAGATACCATTATTATATTTACAAACATTGAAGGTCCCTACTCACCTCTCATGGGATGAATGACGTTGATTACGTCACATGTCTAAGAATTACCTCATAGTGGATAACACTTTGTACCATCGTGGGGTAGATTCCATTTTTCGACGTTGTTTAACTCATGAAGAGGTTGAGGTAGTGCTGAATGATTGCCACAGAGGGGTGTGTGGTGTTCATTTATCTGGGCTTTCTATAGCCTAAAAAATCTTAAGAGCGGGTTATTTCTGGACGTCGATCTTTAAGGATTGTGTAGATGCAATCAAGAGGTGCCACCCTTGCCAGGTGTTTGCATGTAATATGCGTAGAAAACCTACCCCATTACATCCTATCATCACTGCCGATCCCTTCACTAAGTGGGGGATTGATTTTATGGATTGCAACCCAGCGTCAGCTAGGGGGCATCATCATATCATAGTGGCTATTGACTACTTCACGAAACGGGCTGAGGCTATGCCTACAGTTAAATCCGATGGTGAGACAGCCGTGCACTTCGTATTCAACTAGATTATTACTTGAATTGGGATTCTGAAAGAGCTTGTCACTGACCATGGCTCACACTTTTAGAATCATATGATGGAAGAGTTGGCATCAAAGTTAGGGTACAAACAAGAGAATTCCTCCTCTTACTACCCTCAAGTGAATGGACAGGTAGAAGCAGTGAATAAATCACTCAAATCCATTCTCCAATGAACCATTGCACAAAGCAAGAATAATTGGCACATTATGTTATATCCTGCTTTGTGGGAATATAGAACCGTTGTTAAGACTGCCATGGGTTTTTCTCCATATCAACTTGTACATGGAGTGGAGTCGGTATTGTCGGTTGAGTGCGAGATTCCTTCTTTGAAGCTAGCCATAGAATTCTTACCAGACACTTCACCATTGGAGGAGCATTTGGTCCACCTTGAGCAACTTGATGAGCAGTGTCAAGATGCCTTGGTGGCTCTAGAAGTAAATAAGCGTCGTGTAAAGGTCTAGTATGATAAGTCTGTTCGTCTAAGGAGGTTTAGTGAGGGAGACTTGGTCCTTTTGTGGGATCAACCAAAAGAACCCTTGGGGGTAGAAAATTTTAACCCCATGTGGCATGGTCCTTACGTCGTCAAATGTGTGTTAGATAAGGGTGCTTATGAGCTAGTGGATTACGAGGGAACGGCCTTGGGGGAGCCTAGAAATGGGCTCTATCTCAAAAAGTAGTATGCATGATTTTCATCCAAGGCTGGTTATTGTATATTATTGTACAATTTTGCATAGGTAGGTCTTTTTCTTATAGTGATCAGGTTTGTGATTAGTTTCTGTTTCTTTTGGAATATGTCAATGGAATCTTCCACCTTCATAGGATTCGTGGATGGTGTGAGTCGTCACACTCAACACTCAGCCTCTGCTACTTGGGTGATTTATACTCCTATGGGTTAGGTATTGTATTTAGGAGGCATATTCTTACGACCATCTTCAAAAAATGTTGCTGAATATAGTGCCGTTATTGAGCTTCTACGGGATGCCATTTTACATGGCGTTCTCTCTCTTGAGGTAAGTCTTGATTTAGAGTTAGTAGTGCCACAGCTTAGTGGTTTGTACCATGTTAGAGATCTGACATTATTAAGAAGATTCTTATGTGTGAGGTTATTAGAACTGAAATTTGACAATATAATATACATACATATTCCAAGAATTAATAATCAAGTTGCTGACTCATATGCTAACTACGTGTTAGATTGGCATTTGTTTCATTCACAATAAACTCATCACAAACACAAATTTTTACACATGTAAATAAATAAACCAATCATCATAAAAGTTTTTATATACATCCAAAATGTGGTAATACATAGTGTCATGATACAAAACTGGGGCTCTCGAGCCACCAAAATATAATACATAGTAATACAAAATGTATCACTCCCAGGTATCTAAACCTATGGAGGAGGGGGGGGGTTGTCATCATGGAATGTCACCACGGCTCTAGCTAGCCATCGAAATAATCGCACCCATGCTCGTGGTACACCCACCACCTGGTGCTGCATGGCCTCAGGCAAGTCCTCGACTTACACCATGGGAACTCTGTGTGTCATCCTCACAAAGTTGGTATGAATGATTTAGAGCGTCCGCTCCGCATCCACACCCATGATATCGTCCCATATTCCCCTCTGTCTGTGATGAGGGAAGCCTTCAAGCCGCCGTGGTCCCACATCTGCATGCATATGGTAGATGTCACGATGTATTGTCACCAAAAAACATGTCTTTTGATTCCATATAATCAGAAAACACAAAAAATTAAATAACTCAATAATTTAAAGAGAGGGTTGAGATTCGTTACCTATGTCACCATATGCCGATCCTGGTGATAGCGGCATGTCCAGGTCCCCTCGGAAATCTATCCTCGCGTAGGGGTAGTCATCGATGGCAACTATCTGTCGTCGCCACCACGAAAAGAGTAGAGCATGGGTAAGTACAAAAATTGATGGAATTTGACAAAAATTGCAACAAAATGGAAGAGTAGAGCATGGGTAAGTACCTAGAAAAAACAGTAGTGGATTCCACTGACTGGATCTCCTGGAATTCGCTGTTGAAATTCTGAGCTCAAATGGGTAAAAATTTCAAATGTTTTATAATGTTTTGAATTTTTTTACTATTTATAGAAATTTTTCAATTTTTTGAAAATTTTTACCCCCTTTCCTATAGTTTGGACCGTTTCTAATCCTTTTGGACCGTTTTTGGACTAATTTATGATGTAGGAGACCTTTTTGAGTGCCGTTTCAGCCGTTGGATTGATCCATTTGTGCCAATTTTAGATATCATGTTTAAACTGGAATATAGGTTAGGCTTCATCACCATTTGCATTTTGCATGACCTTGTGACTATTTCATTATAGCCTTAGGTACGAACCCACTCTGTTATGTCACATAACCTTCTTGCTATTTTAGAATTGGCATGATATGAGTGGTAGAGCTTGACCTTACATGGGTACCCTAGTTAGCGCATTATTTGCATTTGGTACCCATGCCGACGTTTTGTCCCATAGGGTGTGGGAGTTTGTTGTATAGTATTGCCATGACATTTTGCGAGAGCCTCATACTCCTCTTGATCTTTTGCTGGCCTATTTCCCTCAAGACTCCCTTATGACAAGTTGTAATTGCATTATGATGAGCTTTTCCTG
Organism: Pseudotsuga menziesii; assembly: GCA_001517045.1. Taxonomy (NCBI): domain Eukaryota; kingdom Viridiplantae; phylum Streptophyta; class Pinopsida; order Pinales; family Pinaceae; genus Pseudotsuga; species Pseudotsuga menziesii. The sequence continues at coordinate 151,688 of LPNX010419205.1, forward strand.
CCTTATTGAGCCTTATGCTGGCTTCCCTGACATTGATTTTCAGCCATATAGCCTAAGCTTGTCTCATGTCTAGCCATGCAGAGCCATTTTATATATCCTTTGCAGCTTGATTCCCTATTTTTACTGGGAGGGGATTTTCCCCTGAGTGTCACTATCCTACACATGTACCCTTGCATTGAGCATAGGTATGGTCCACTACTTGGAACTAGTTTGTTTGTCCCTATGACACTTGTCTCCTCCTATTCTATAACTATAAAGCAATTTTATTCTTTTTCAAGATTTTTAAATATTTGAAAAAGTCCAAAAAAATCAAAAAACCAAAAAGCCGGACAAGGAAAGATGTTATCTTTTGGCATCTGTTGAGTTGTGTCGCCTTCGAACAGAGCACTATATGTCACATCCATTGGTTGGGTTTATAATTTGACTTTAGGAGCTGTACTCGTTTATCTGAGTTTATCTCCACCCACTGGTTAAGCTTCCAGTCCCCATGTAGCTTCTGTCGATGCCTCTTGTGTCACCGAGACATCCCAGTTTTGTATATCGAGTCTATGCTGCCTTTATTTAAGTCACCATACATTGTTATGCTCTTGTTCGAAGGAAGTTGAAACTTGAGTCAGCCATTCCTCAGTTATCTTGACTTTACATGTCGGCCATTCCCAGTACAATTACTGGTTTCTGCACCTTATGATTGAGTCCTTCCACATTATATAGCTTTGTTGAGTACCTCGTGTTGGATGATGGGGGATGCCTTAATGCCCTCCTTCTAGCGGATTTCATCCCATCGAATTTAGATCATTTATTCTAGGATTGGAATCTAGATTCATTTTGAGTGCCTTGAGACTTGCAGTCATCAGTGGTAGGTTCTCTCGCGATCGACAGTTTTTTGGGAATACATCAATGTCCCTTGATCGATGGATCCTCTCAAGTGTTTGACCTCAACACATCTATTCGCACTTGTTAGTTTGCACTCTAGTACCTTGATTCCCATTTTCATTATCGGTGGGTGATCTCGTGTTTGTTAATGGTATATATCAATGACCGGTAATCAGATGGTGGACTACTATGTTTGACCTCGACACCTCTATTCACATAGTAGGACATGTACTCGTAGCTATTTGTGTAGAAGGCTTTCCAGATTGGCGGCATCTCTTATATGCTACCTTCTTTATCGTGCCAGTGTTCATGAGATTTCAGCTCTCGTGACTTGATTCCAGTATATGTCAGACATTTCCAGCTATTATGGAGATATTGATCCATTATATATCTTCAGCCATTATGGAGATCATGATCCTTTGTATATCTTCATCATGGATATTTTGATCTATGTATATTGTACGTGGCGATGACCACTTATGTGATATTTTGTATCATGACTATTCATGGCCATTGTACTCTTATGTATCCGAGACTGCTAGATGTATTTGCAATTATGTGTAGAGTTGTATCATTGTACTATGTTGATTGGGTGGCTGGTCTTCCATTTGGGATCCTTCATCACTCCACTTCTAGGATGGACTTATAACGTATTTCGGCCATCACATGACCCCTCTAACCTCACACATTAGGGGGCATCTGTTATAGCTGATTTTACCACTCTGGGTGAATCACACTTGTATGGCTTTCCCCTGTCCATCTGTAGACTCCTTAGACCCCTTGGACCATTTTTTGTTCTTTGATGTTTCCTTGAGCATCCTTATAAACATGTGAAAATTAATACACACGACTTTTAAACCCCTAATCGCGTATATACGTGGGTTTTACCTCTAAAACCACGTACATCGGGATGTGTACAAAATCCAAATCCTTTTGGAGTTTTCCTTAACATGGATCTGACTCACTTGACTCCTGGCCTTCCATATGCCTTGAGATTGCTCGGATTTGACCTTTCATTACCCCTTTGAAAAGCTATATAAGGAACTCTTTAATACATTGAAGGCAAATGAGAGAATTGAGAGCAAAGAAAATATAGTCCATTGTTTCCAGAACTTGTCCTTGAGTTTGCATCCCTTTGTCCCTTGGAGCACTTGTGTGTTCTTCCCAAGATTTCCTTTTTCTTGTGAGCTTGCTATCGAGAGATGGAGGATTGAGGTGGTGGAGGCCCAAGTGGGGGATTCAGTTTCTCCGATTCGTAGAAGTGCCGACAGAGGTTGTATCCATTGTAATCTCTGATTTTATATTAATAGAAATATCTTTTCTTGTCCAATAATGTATGTTTGAATGAATATTTTATCCATGGATGATTTCAAATGCTTATACATTGTTGATTATATATGCTAGAATAGATCTAACACCCACATATATAGTATGCTTTTCTTGTTTACTTGTTGTTGAGGAAGTTATTTATCAATTCGAGCTGAAGTTGGAAAGATCAATAGGGATCTACTTCAACCGTTTGGAATAAGGTAGGAGGTCTGATCCTTTAGTGTTAGATATTTAATTTCTATTGCATATTGGAAAGGATTGATTTCTGGAGTCAAGCTGTCTGTTGTGGTACCCCAAGCCATAGGAATTTCTCTCTGTAACAGTGGTTAGTCAACTATTCTTTTGATATTGGAAGCGTAGTGGACTATCCTTCCGATGTTGAGGAAACAGAATTATCTTGCTTGCTAAGGGCCTTTAGAATCCTTCGCTGATTCATCGGAGTTAAATCTGATTTATCCTCGGACTTTGTTTGTCAAAGTTCCAGCTCCTTAATACTAAAATTGTTCGATGAACTCTTTTTTCTTTCACCTTTTCATTGCCGATATCTGATTATATATTTTCCCCACTATCAATTTGATTGACTGGAGCAAGCTGGATTTATAATACTTATCTCTCCTAGTGTTGTGGAGGACTAGTCCTGAAGTGCTCCGATAGCTTTCTTTACCTTTGCCGATTCTGAAGAACATAACGTTGTCGAGCTCTGATACCCATTCACGAAGTAAAGCCCGGGATGGTAGAATAGTTCATAGCCGACGTTGTGGAGGGTTATCAAATTTTGGTTTCGAGTATACTAATTAGTGGTTTTTGACGTCCAAGAATAGTTAGTAACGTCGGGTTTGTAGTCTTTTTCGCGCCTGCTATTACGGATAAAATCCAGCCTTTTGCTGATGGTTTTATTATTTATTTGTTGATGGTTTCCCGCTCGGTCAGAGGTATATATATATGTTGACATAGGATTTATCATTTGCCTTGTGATTTGTCATATTGCACTATCAAAACCATCCGGAGTCTTGTGCACGCAGGTATCAATACCTTGTTCACTTTTCTCTGCACCCATGGAGTTTTCATCTCATCTAGTCATTCGCATCACTATTGATAGGAAGGTTTACCCGTAGCCTTGTTACTTTGGGTATTATTGGTTGGTTTTGAACCGTTAGTGCATTGGAGGTTAGGTTTCTGCAGGTTAGGTTTTCCACATAGGGGGTTATGATTTCTTGCCTTCTTATGGTGGTCTTGTGGATATTTTACATCAGTAAGGGGCTTAGCCCATTGTTGAGTTTTCACTTCATAGGGGGTTTGAGTCTGTCTGCCGTTGAAGCGTTATGTATGCGCATACGTTTCTTGCACGAGTTGTTAGGGTATGGTGTAGACAGGAATTTATTTGTCTCCACCACCCTATTCTTGGTCTTTTCATGATCCACCAGGGGTTAAAAAGATATTTTTGTTTCAGTGATAGTTTCCTGTGGGACTCAGGAGAGTTTCTTTCAGTCGGTTAGGATTTTTTTGAAGATGGTTTTCCGCGCAAGGTTTTGGAAGTTCAATAGAGTGGTTTGAGTACTTTTTAGAGTGGTGTTGAGCTTTAGCAGTGGAGTGAGTTTGATGAGGAGTGCTTGCATGAATTGAAGGAGAATTTCTAGACTCGATTTTTGAGATAGTGAAGCTTCGATGGATTTAGGAAGCAACATTATTATTGGGTTTTCTTATAAATCATTCATTCATAAAGAAGGACAAGGACCCAGTCTTTTCCTTCTTTGAAATGCAATTGGGAGAAGGATAGAACCCCAGTATACATAGCTTATAAATTATTTTGGGCACATAAGTATTACAGTTATTATAGGGAGATTTGTGAGCATTTTATTATGCCCCTATATACACTGATTTTCCTAATAGAATTTACTTGCATGTCCAAGGAAGAATTTAAGGTCATACAAGAGTTCAGGGATTAATATTTGATAGAGGATGGATTGTATGTGAGGATGTATGGTGGCTCTAGAGCTCCTACTCTGCTCCCAAAATATGCTACAGATTATGTACTCCACAAGGAGGCAATCAGACAGTTGTACATTGATGGAGTAGGAAATTTTTTGTTTGAACATAAGAAGGCAGTGTACCCTACAGTACCTTTCTTCATTGGAAGCTATACTTTTTCAAGGGTAAAGCAGGCAGCAGATTTTGTTAAAGAATTAGAATATTTTCACTTTGGAGAAATGAATTTTCATAGAAATGATTCCCATAAAAAAGTAGCTAATTACTGCAAAGAAGTTGGACTCCATTTTGAGTACACTGACTTTTGGGACAAATATGAGGAGAAATTTCATAATTAAAAAAACATAACAGCCCTCAAGAAAAGGTTCAAGAAAAAGATAACAACTGTGGGTGGAAAAGGCAAGACTTTAGAAAAAGCTAAGAAGTTAGAAGAAGAAGAGGCCAAGAAAATAGAAGAAGATGCTAGCAGATTGGTACATGAAGCAGAAAATTGGTTAAGTATTGAAGAAGAAGAAAAGAAACGTGTCGATGAAGAAGCAACTAAGAAGGAAGAAGAAGAAAAGAAAAGAGAAGAAGAAGTTGAGATAAAGAAGAAACAGGTAGAAAGTGAGGGCTTCAGGCTAACAGAATCGCAAAAGGAGAAGCAGCCCACAGAGCAAGTTCATGTTCAAGAAGTTCAAGATCCTATAGTTCAAGAACAAGGACGGTCCGATCTTGATCCCTTAGAGCTTGCTGTCCCTTCTGGCAGTATGTTAGGAGAAGTTTCAATTTCTGAATTTGATTTGATTCCTTTCATGCCTATCGAAGGAGAAGAAGTACCTGATTTTAATACCATATTCTATGACAAAGAAAAGAAAAGGATCGTCAAGAGGACTGAGAAAAAGACAGATACTGGAGGAAAGCCAGGGAAGATGGTGACATACAAGATAGTAGTACATGGTACTCATAAGGATCCATGGTTGATAGCAAGAGCTGGGGTAGATTTAACCTTAGCAACTGAAGACAACATAGACAAAATCATGACTGATCTAGAGCTGTCATGAAAGAATGTAGCCCAACTGAAGGAAACCTTAAAGAAGGAAAGGGATGAAATCCGGAAGCTAAAGATAAAATATGAAGACATGATAGGTGAAGTCAAGGTTTCAAGGACATAATGCCAAAATCTACAAGAAAATAAGAATGCTTTAGCAATATCTACAAAAAATATAGAGAAGAGTTCTCAAGTTACCTTGGTAGAGTTACAAAAGCTACGGTTGGAGCATCAAAGTTTAAACACTAAAAAGTGTAATATTCAGCTATCATGTGGAAATTTAAATGAAGAAAAGAACAAGTTGGAGAGCAAGGTTATTGAGATGGGAATAGAGAAGGATACTGGAGAAGAAAAGGAGAAACAGTATTAGATGCAGATAGCAGCCTTAGAAGAATAGAAAAATTCATTGACCACATCACTAAACAGTGCTATGGAGCAGAAAGATGAAATCCGACCCTTAAAGGAGCACATTCTAATTCTTAGGAAAGGGTTCCATCAAATACAAATACAGATTGAAGATGAAAGATGCAAAGTTTTGCGGACAGACACTAGGCTGGAAGAGATTGTAAATACCACTTCATATTTCCTGGATAGGACTCGGGATATATTGGAAATTCTAAAGGGAATAATGCTTTGGGTAGAAACCAATAAAGAATATTCCAGAGACCTAGACATTAAAGATCAACAAACATTGAAGCAAGAATATGAGTTAATGGAATTCACCAGTAATGTCGCAGAGGAATTTAAAAAGACAGTAAAGTATACAAAGACTGCTTGTGTTGAATTTTGCAGGAGAGTTCTCTTCACATATAATTGGTGTCAGAATTTTGTTGAGAAAATATTGGAAGTTCTACCTGAACATGAAATATGAACAAGAAATCCAGAAGGTCAAGGACTTGGATGAATGGATAATGAAAAATGCAATAGCACATGCAACTGTGAGCATACACTTATTAGAGGACCAGCTGCACTTGATTCCAGCTAGAATAGAGGGTGTGAAGACCCAAGTTACTAAGTACGAGATTAACATTAAATTCCTTGAGCCTTATGGGTTTGAAAGCATAGTAGAAGATGCTAATGTATGGAAAAATTTCACCAACGAGCAAGCTGGGCCTTCCTCATAAAATGTTTTGGGAATATTGATTAAAATGTAATATATTTTATTAATTTTGTGCACAAGCTACAAGACAAATTTTTGAAAAATAAAGGTTGGGGTAGTTCAAGAGACAATGAGGGGCAGCCCAAGAGTTTTTTTTCTTTTGTATAAGTATAGGAGAGTTTTGTAGAAAAAGGACATTTTTTCCAGACTATCTTGAGGAAGTATTGTAAGAAGAACTAATTCATTTTACAATAAAGAGTGATATTGCTGGAGAAAGTTCTGTGGATTTTCAAATGTTTTCTATGGGCTGGTTGGATATGAACTATTTCTTTTTCAGCTTGTTTCCATGAACTATGAGATCATTCTAACCTATTGAATTCTTTCATGTTATGAATGTGCTCCTGTTTATTTTGTGTAATTTCCACATTGAGTAATGAATGTTTTAATTAACAATAAGCTATCTTGTTGTTTATCTGTCTATTTATATTCATGTGTTCAGAAGTGTTAACCACTATCTGTGATTTTCTTTATGCATGCAATACAATACATTACTCACCATTAATTACAGTTTCGCTCCTTAGGGATAGGTTAGTGAGTCTTAGTTAGTTTATTTCTATTTGTGATTTAGAAGCGAGAGAGGTAAGAACCTGCGCATCACATTGTGACCCTCCTCATTATCTCTATGGTCTACAATTAGTTAGGCACTTGCACATCATACTTAAACATTAAAAAACTAAAAAATATACACGGTGGACTGGGCTGTAACCGGTAAGGCACTTTAATCATTGCTTGACCTACAGTAGCCAGACCGTAAACCAGACGGATTCCCCATACCAAACAATAACGAGCTAATTGGGAACGTTTATGGGGGAGAATCCCTACTGTTGTTACCTGTGATTTTCCAGGCTCCAACAATTTTGGTGCTAGAAGGATGGCCACTAGTGCATGGTTGGCCAAGGAAGCCCGCTTTCTCAAAATTACTCCACCGGTGACAGTTCTGAAAATAGTTTGCTTCACAAACCCACTCCTGAAGATAAAGAAAAAGGGTATATTTATCCCATTGATAACGAAGTGGTTGATGATTTAAGGAGAATTACTAGTACATATGTGAAAAATATTGGAGGATTACCTATTATCTCTATCCTACCTAGAAGAGAGTATCAGAAGAAAGATCGCCCTCAATTGGAAGACTTAGTGTTGGTAGAAGATATTGAAGAATTGGTATAAGCATCCTTACAAGAAGTTGACCAACCTTTAGATCAATTGGATCTAGATCCACCTTACTGTTCACCTTTCTAGACCCCTGTTCAGTCCCAACCGCATACTCCACTCAGAATAATGGCTAATGTAAATGCAAACCAACCACCTCCACAACCTGCTTGGAGGGCTAGGTCACGTTTAAATATGACAGCTTCCTTGCATGATTTGCCTCAGGATTTTGACAAGATGTTACCCAAGTTTGAACCAAGTGAAGGAATTCTGGTAGATGATCATTTGTAGAGTTTTTACTTGGCTGTAGAGGGACTACGAGATGGAGAGCATGAAGATGTGGTATGTAGATTGTTTCCTCACACCCTGAAAGGAAAAGGAGCCTCATGGTATTTTGCGCTACCTGCGAATTCAATCACAGATTGGAATACTTTTGAGAGACTATTTAGAAGCAAATACGTAGTCCAGAAAACTCATGCAGCTTTAATGAAAGGGTTATGTGCTCTAAATAAGGAAAGGAAGGAAAAAGTACATAATTTCACTCAAAGGTTTGCTTCTTACCTAAACAATTTCACTGCAGCTAACAAACCATCTAAAAATGCCCTAATTGAATACTATACCTCAGCTCTTGGGCCTGATCTAGCCATGTTTTCCAAGAGATCGGTTAGACCTATATTAGCAGAAACCTATGAAGAAGCTGAGAAGGTAGAGGTAGAGATGGAGAGTATAGAAAATTACCCTATGCAGTCAGAAGAGAAGACTTTTGGGAATAAGAAACCTTTATTGCTGACTAAGCCTAAGGATGAGCGATCACAAGATTTCGAAGGCATGGTGAAGATGATGTAGAAATTATCCAACATGGTGATATATTTAGAAAAGGAAAAAGAGGCTCATAAACGATATAATCCCTATTATAAAAAAGGGAAGACAACAGTTAACTTAAACCTCCTCCACACAGTCCTTCAACAATGAATTTAACCGATGTAGGCATGGACAATTTTTGTACCTTTCATTAGTAGCCTCATTCTGAGAAGAATTACCCACAATGGATTAATGCTATGACATTAGTAATGAATCAATTATTGGACTCCAAATTGACAGAAACTGGTGAGGAGAAATAAAAAGGTCATGAACTAACAAAAAAACAAGAGGGAGATACCTTAGTTTTATGGGACTGTGTTTTAGTGTTTAATATGGAAGATGAATACTTTCCAATGCAAGAAGAAACACTAGAAGCTAATGTAATAACAAGAAGTTAGAATCCATTAAAAGAAGATAATTCAATACTTCCAAAGATTAAGAAAATTCAAGAAAACATGAAGAAGGTAAAGAATAACACTTCGACTATTAAAATACTTGAATTTGTCATTTCAAGTCAGGATCCTAAGAAATTCAACACACTTGTAAAGCCTACTGAAAGTAAAACTGACAATGTCAAGAAGAATCTCAAAGAACATGAGATGGGATATGATATTGTGGAAGACATTAAAAAGGATAAAGCTAATATCTCATTGTTTGAAATGTGCAATTTACCTTAGCAAAAGGAGAATCTTTTAAAATCACTTGAGACACCAGAGGAGGATCCTCCCAGTGACAACCAACCTAAGGAAGAGATTGGTGAGGCAAGTTTAGGAGGGAAATCTAGGTATAAAACTCCAGCATTTCTCCTAACCTTTGAAATTTTCAACTATAATGTGCATAACTGTTTAGTGGACTCAGGAGCATCAGTAAATGTTATGCCACTTTCAGTCTGCAAGAAAATCAATGGTCAACCTAAATCATCCACTTGAAAAGTTCTCCAATTAGACAGAACAACAGTAAAAGTAATAGGAGAAATGGAGGATGTTTTGATTCGTTTATCCATAGATGACAGGGTATGTCAATACATCGAAATTGTAGTAGCAGACATACCAGATGCTTATGGTTTGGTTTTGAGCTGAGACTGGTCAGTAAGGTTGGAAGGATATTTGGCATCAGATTGGTCACATTTGTGGTTTCCTTCTTAAGGAAGTCCAAATTAGATAAAAGTGTTAAGAAAACCTCAAATGAAATATAATGTCACTCAGTTAGAAGAAAAAAAATGAACTAGTAAACTCTATGTTGGGAAACTATTTCATTGAATTGGAACCGGGAAATTACCAAGCTGAAGAAGCCAGCAGTATACCTGATGTCCATCCCGATCTCCTTCGATTTTCATGGGCTGATGAAATTGACTGTAACATAGTAGATTTAGTTTCAGATGTAGTTCGTAATTCAAATTCAGTTTAAGTAGATAGTTTTTGGATTCTTTATTTCGATGGTTCTAAAACATTGGAGGGATCAAGGGCTGGCTATGTCCTGATTTATCTAGAAAAAAATAAACATTTTCTTTCATGTAGGTTAGAATTCGAATGCACAAATAACACAGTTGAGTATGAAGCACTAGTTCAAAGACATAAAAAAGCAATAGAATTGAAAGTAAAAAATCTGAAAGTATATGGATATTCTAAAATCGTTGTTAAGCAAATTCGAAACAAAATACGCTACATTTCAGCACATTTGAAAGCTTACCAAAATCAAGTTTGGGATTTGCTGATAAATTTTCAAGAATTCAATACTATGTCAATTCCTAGATTAAAGAATGCAACAGCTGATTTACTAGCTACCTCAGCTGCAAGATTAGTACCTTCAAATAATAGATGCTCTATTGAATTACTTTTCAAGCCTTCTGTTCCAGATATGATCACAAATCTATAGGTTTTTAACAATGATCAACAAATTTTGGAGTGTTTGATGAATGATGATACTTTCAAAGGAGAAATAATAGATGATGAAGAACATCAAGCATAGTTAAAGTTCAGGAACTTTATTCCTAAAGGAGTTAGGACCTTGGAACGAATGTTTGATTTAGATAACAAGTTCAGACAGCCAGTGAATGTTAAGACTCATAGCTCATATTTACAATTTGAGTTGATAAATTTAGGGACTGAAGCTGAACCCAAATATGTAAATTTAGGGAAGTGTTGTTCTCGAGGAGAAAGGAGTAAGTTCATTTGTTTAGTCAAGCAGTACAAGGATGTGCTTGCTTGGACCTATGAAGATATAAAAACTTACGACACAAATATCATACAACATGTTATCCCAATCAAAGGTGGAATCAAGCCTTACCAACAGCCTTTGAGAAAGATGCATCCTAAGCTGGAACCTTTAATTCAAAGTGAGGTAAAAAAGTTGCTAGATGCTAAAATCATATTTAAAGTCAGACATTCGGAATGGGTTTCTAATTTGGTACCGGTATGGAAAAAGTCCAAAGAAATCAGACTTTGTGTAGATTTCGGAAATATTAATCGTGCATTAGATAAAGATAATTATCCGGTCCTACCCATGGAGCAAATACTACATATGGTTTCAGGTTTTGAATTGTTTTCATTATTATATGGATTCTCTGGTTATAATCAAGTATTCGTAGCTGAAGAAGATAGGATTAAAACCAATTTCAGAACCAAGTGGGGAACTTTTGTGTATAGGAGGATGCCCTTTGGACTTATCAATGCTAGAGCTACATTCCAGAGGGCCATGGATATAGCTTTCTGCGGTCTGATTGGCTGTAGTGTTGTGGTTTATCTAGATGATGTTACAATATTTTCGAAAAAGAGAGAAGAACATGCATTTAATTTGAAACAGATTTTCTAGTGTCGCTGGAAATATGGTATTTCAATAAATCCCAAGAAATCTGTGTTTGCAGTCATAGAAGGAAAGCTACTGGGTCATGTCATTTCTAAGAAATGGATATCCAAAGACCCGGAGAGGATTAAAGCCATAGAACAGATCCCTTTACCCCATAATAAAAATGGTATGCAATATTTTATGGGGACAATCAACTTTGTGTGAAGGTTTGTACCAGACTTTTCTCAAATCGTCAAACTGTTGCAACAAATGGTTAAACAGAGTGTGTAGTTCAAATGGACTAATTTAGAGAAGAATGCACTCAACAAGATAAAAACATCTATTGCTCATGCACCATCACTCAAAAGTCCAAATTTTGAAAAGGATTTTATTTTGTACACTTTTGCATTTGATGATTCATTAATAGTTGTGCTTACACAGAAAGAAGATGGGGGAGATGAGTACCCATATCATTTATGAGCACTAGTATGCAAGGGGATGAATTGAATTATACATCAGTTGACAAACAAGCTTATGTAGTTTTTAAAGCGGTAAAACAATTCAGGCCATATATACTTAAGAATCACACCAAAGTAATAGTTCCACACCGAGCCGTACGATCTCTTTTTGTACAAAAGGAATTAGGAGAAAGGAGAGGCAACTGGGTGACTGCTTTACAAGAATACGATATTGAGTTCAAACCAGCATCCATAGTTAAAGGAGAAGGATTGTGTAAACTAATGACTGAAGGTCAAAACAATGAAGAAAGCAACTAGGAAAATGAAGATGAACTACATATGGTGGATGTATGTCCTCTGTTTATAGATCCAAACTCCTAGTGTCGGGACCTAATCCATTACCTCCAATAAGGGTATTTGTTGGAGCATTAGAGTCTCAAGCAAAGAGGAGCATTACGTCTAAAATAAACTTTATATCAGATCATTGATGGAGTACTATTCAAAAAGAACTACGATGGATTCTTTCTTAGGTGCTTAGAACAAGAAGATACAAAGAAGGTCGTAGCAAAATTGCATGATGGACCTGTTGGATGTCACTTTTCAGGGGACACAACAACACATAAGATTCTTAGAGATGGATATTACCGGCCTACATTGTTTAAGGATGCTCATGCTCATGTTAGAAAATGTGATGCTTGTTAGAGATGTGTTCGAAGACAAGCTAAAGCATCAGGAGCATTAAAACTAGTAATTATATCAAAACCATTTGAACAATGGGGAATCGATCTTATTGGATAAATAAACCCAAATTCCTCCTTGCAGCACACGTATATTCTGACCGCAACTAATTACTTCACCAGATGGGTCGAGGCTATTCCATTGTGAAAAGTAAACGAGGATGCAGTTGTGGATTTCCTACAGAACCACATTATCACCAGGTTTGGGGTTCCAATTTCCCTGGTTTTTCATAATGCTACTTATTTTTCTTCTATTAGATTAATTGAATTTGTTAATGAAAAATGAATTAAGTTGCATTATTTTGCAAATTATTACCCACAAGGAAATGGTTTGGTGGAATCCATAAACAAAAATCTGATTAGAATTCTAAAGAAAACAGTGATAGAAAATCAAAGGAGCTAGCATTTACCATTACCTAATTCTCTCTGGGCTAATAGAGTCACACCCAATAATTCCTTAAGTGTGTCACCATACACTCTTGTTTATGGAAAAGAAGCCGTCCTCCCTCTTAATATTCTATTTCCATCTTCCATAATAACCCAAGAGTCTAGGGGTACTGATAATGAAATTCTACAAATCAGAATCTATAATTTGTTGAAGTCATAACAGTCTAGGTCCAAAGCCAAGGAAAGGTTTAAGCATCAACAAGAAATAGTGAAGCATTGGTTTGACAAGCACAAAGTTGGGAATAAAGAGTTCAAAGTAGGAGATCTGGTTCTTAAGTGGGATCACCCGCATGATTAAAAGGGAAAGCACACCAAATTTCAGTAGTTATGGGTAGGCCCTTTTCAAATTGCAGCAAAGCTAGGCCCCTCGACTTACAAGTTGCAAGACTTACAGGGGTGGGAAGAGAACTTACCAGTAAATGATTTAGTTTTCAAGCCTTATTTTTCCTGATCCTTTTTTTATTTTGTTTTCTTGTACATAAATAAACGTTTTCTTTGTTGCTTACTTTAGAGTATTTTTAGTTGTTCGCTTAATTTTCTTAGTGTTTGATTGATTGTAATTTTTTTTTGCTTATGATCAATAAAACAACACAACTTTTGGTTGCACGAAGTTCATTAGAATTATGGATCAACTGAAATTTTTGACTACAAGACTGCCTACAATTGATTCATATAATATTTGAAAGAATTTCTTCAAGTTTAACAGATTTCCTAAATGGTTATGAACACATTGAAGTCCTGTTTAATCCTTGTGAAATAGCTCAGGATAGGAAAGTCCAGAGTACTATTTTGAGGCTCCATTCATCTTACATTAAAAGTTGTCCGAGGGCGTAACAGCAAAAGACCCATGGAAAGGAAGCAAGGTAAATAGTGTATTATATTTAAATAATCCCATGCCATGAATTGAAAGACAAAAGGTTAATAAGAGTCAAAACCTCCTAGAAAAGCAATATGTATCAAAGCATGTACTGAACCACATCATTATGTATAAGATTGCCAAAGTTCTTCTCCATCCGTGAGTTGAAATTAAAAATATCTGTCACACAAAAGGACACTATGGATAGAGGAGCTTCAATTAAAATTCAGAAAGAAGGAAAATAGGAAGACTCAAAAGGGGACAAAAGTTCAAAAGCACAAAAGTGCCAAATGGCATGGGAATGAGGAACAAACGGATATATTTGTTTACCATATGTTATGATCCTGTGGTGTCTAAGTTGGAAACTACTCAAAGACAGAGGTAAAATGAAATTCATACTCTTGGCCTCAAAAGAGTTATCCAGACATTGAAATCCTGGTTCCCCTTTTTTTTCTTAACTTGGACTATAATTAGCGATTAAAGTGAATAATTCTTGCATTTGGGAATTCAGATATCTTGATGAAATCTAGTAAAGTGGTACCATCAGAGTAGTATGTTGATCAAAGAGTAAATTGTTCAGAGATCTGTGTTCACTAGGTAGTCGCCAATTATTGCAGATGCAACTATTTCCCCAAATTTTTTTAATTTTAGGGCCCCCCTTTTATTTGTTTTTCTTCAAATTGGGCTAGGATTATTTTATTATTGCTAAAGTTTCCCCGAGTTTATAAATTTCTTTTAGAAAATTGGTCTTTTTTCTTTTCTGTATCGGATGGTTAGTCAACTATTATTCCGATATTGGAAGCATAGTGGACTATCCTTCTGACGTTGCGGAAACATAATCATCTTGCTTGCCAAGTGCCTTTAGAATCCTTTGTCGATTCATTGGAGTTAGTTCTGCTTTATCCCTGAACTTGTTTGCCGAAGTTCCGGCTCCTTAATACTAGACTTATTCGATGAACTCTTTTTTCTTTCACCTTCTCATTGCTGATATATGATTATTTATTTTCCCCGCTGTCAAGTTGATTGACCGGAGCAAACCGGATTTATAATGATTATCTCACCCAACATTGTAGAGGACTAGTCCTGAAGTGCTACGATAGCTTTTCCTTCCCTTTGTTGATTCCGAAGAACATAACGTTGTCGAGCTCTGATACCAGTTCTAAAAGTAAATCCCAGGATGGTAGAACAATTCATAGTTGACGTTGCAGAGGGTTATCAACTTTTGTTTTTCAGTATAGTAATTAGTGGTTCTGCCATCTGAGAATAGTGAGTAACACCGGGTTTGTGGTATTTTTCATTCCCACTATTGCAGATAACCTCCATCCTTTTTCTGATGGTTTTATTATTTGTCCACCTATGGTTTCCTGCTCGGTCAGAGGTATATATATATATGTTGCCATATGATTTATCATTTGCCTTGTGATTTGTCATATTGCACTGTCGAAACCATTGGGAGTCGTGTGCATGCAACTATCAAGACCTTGTTCTATTTGCTATGCACCTGTGGAGTTTTCATCTTGTCGAGTCATTCACATCACTATTGACAGGTAGGCTTACCCGTAGCCTTGTTACTTTGGGTATTGTTGGTTGGTTTTGAACCGTCAGTGCATTGGAGGTTAGGTTTTCACAGGTTAGGTTTTTCACATAGGGGGTTAGGATTTTTTTCCTTCTTACAATGGTCTTGTGGATATTTTACATCACTAAGGGTCTTTTCCCATTGTTGAGTTTTCACTTCATAGGGGGTTTGAGTCGGTCTGCCTTTGAAGCATTATGTGTGCACCTACGTTTCTTGTGCGAGTTGTTAGGGCATGGTGCAGACAGACGTTTCATCATCTGCACCACCCTATTCTTGGTCTTTTCATGATTGGCTAGGGGTTAAAAAGTTGTTGTTCTTTCAGTGACAGTTTCCCATGGGAATCAGGAGGGTTTTTTTAGTCGGTTAGGATTTTTTTGAAGATGGTTTTCTACGCAAGTTTTTGGAGGTTCAACAGAGTGGTTTGAGTACTTTTGAGAGTGGGGTTGAGCTTTAGCATTGGAGTGAGTTTGATGAGGAGTGCCTATATGAATTGAAGGAGAATTTCTAGACTAGGGTTTTGGGATAGTGAAGCTTAGGTGGATTTAGGAAGCAAAACTATTATAGGGTTTTCTTGTAAATCATTCATTCATAAAGACTATGTTTAACCTAATTTAACAAGATGCATGGCAAAGAGGTGAATAGATCTGTATATTTTCTTGTGATTTGCTATAAGCACTTGCTAGAGCTTAGTTAGCCTAAAACATGTTGTTTGATTATTATAGCTTGATTGCTATAAAAACAACATGCCAAAGAGACAGAAGAAGAAAGCTC
The DNA here is from genome assembly GCA_001517045.1 of Pseudotsuga menziesii. Classification (NCBI taxonomy): domain Eukaryota; kingdom Viridiplantae; phylum Streptophyta; class Pinopsida; order Pinales; family Pinaceae; genus Pseudotsuga; species Pseudotsuga menziesii. The sequence continues at coordinate 167,704 of LPNX010419205.1, forward strand.
AGGTGGCTGAAGATGAGCCTGAGGTAGAAATAATAACTAAGGTAGAGTTAAACTATGAAGACACCAAGGCCATCACTGGAGTAGAACCAGATTACAAATGGGGAGAAATTTTCAGGATGATCTCAAACCAGAATGTACCTAATGCTGGGTTTGAAGAACTGACAATTTATGCTAATATTGAAAAGTCAGCTTTGATGAAAGTGGCTACTAGGCCCAAATTGTTTCCCTGCTCAGAAGTAATAGGTTGGATTCTACCCAGGGCAGATGTGACCAAAATGATCTTAGAAAATACTACAAAGCAAGGATATGCTGCATACAACCCTGCCTATGTGTCTATGGCATACCATCTACCCTCACCACAGGTCTTTCTAATGGAAAATTGGCTAAAGGAGGCAGGTCTGGACCTGGTAGAGATGGTAAAGAGGATGATGATCTTAGGGAAGAATTTCAAAACCAGAACTTCAGGAGAATATGATACCTCAACTCTTCAAGCTGCTTACAGATTTATTGCTTTGATGCTTAAGAGGATATTTGGTCGAGAAAATGGAAAAAGTTTCAAGATAGGTTTGATACTGGTTATATTTTTCGTTGCTACACAAGGAGCTATCTTCAACTGGGCCAGTATAGTGTCGAACAACCTTTCAGCATGTATAAGTGCAACCTTGGGAGGAGTATCTCAGAAGAAATCTAAATTCTATATGAGTTCTATTCTAATTGATTGCATATTGTGCACCAAGGATTTCACTGCTTTGAAATGCAATTGGGAGAAGGACAGAACCCCAGTATACATAGCTTATAAATTTTTTTGTGCACATAAGTATTACAGTTACTATAGGGAGATTAGCGAGATTTGTGAGCATTTCATTATGCCCCTATATACCATGATTTTCCTAATAGAATGTAGTTGCATGTTTGAGGAAGCATTTAAGGTCATACAAGAGTTCAGGGATTATTATTTGACAGAGGATGGATTGTATGTGAGGATGCCTGGTGGCTCCAGAGCTCCTTCTCTGCTCCCAAAATATGCTACAGATTATGTACTCCACAAGGAGGCAGTTAGGCAGTTGTACATTGATGGAGTAGGAAATTTTTTGTTTCAACATAAGAAGGTAGTGTACCCTGCAATACCTTTCTTCATTGGAAGCTATAAGTTTTCAAGGGTAAAGCAGGCATTAGAGTTTGTTAAAGAATTATAATATTTTCGCTTTGGATAAATGAATTTTCATAGAAATGATTCCCATAACAAAGTAGCTGATTACTGCAAAGAAGCTGGAATCCATTTTGAGTACACTGACTTTTGGGACAAAGATGAGGAGACATTTTGTAATGAAAAAAACATAACAACCCTCAAGAAAAGGTTCAAGCAAAAGATAACAACTGTGGGTGGAAAAGGCAAGAGTTCAGAAAAATATAAGAAGCTAGAACAAGAAGAGGCCAAGAAAAGAGAAGAAGATGCTAGAAGATTGACACAGGAAGCAGAAAATTGGTTAAGGATTGAAGAACAAGAAAAGAAATGAGCCGCTTAAGAAGCAACTAAGAAGGAAGAAGAATAAAAGAAAAGAAAAGAAGAAGTTGAGATAAATAAGAAACAAGTAGAAAGAGAGGGCTTCAGGCTAATAGAATCCCAAAAGGAGAATCAACCCACAAAGCAAGTTGATGTACAAGAAGTTCAAGATCCTACAGATCAAGAACAAGGACGCTTTGATCTTGATCCCTTCAAGCCTGCTGTCCCTTTTGGTAGTATGTTAGGAGAAGTTTCAATTTTTGAATTTGATTTGATTCCTTTCATGCCTGCTGAAGGAGAAGAAGTAGTTGATTTTAATACCATATTCTATGAAAAAGAAAAGAAAAGGATTGTCAAGAGGATCGAGACAAAGGTAGATACTGGAGGGAAGCCAGAGAAGATGGTGACAGATAAGACAGTAGTACATGGTACTCATAAGGATCCATGGTTGATAGCAAGAGCTGGGTTAGCTTTAACCTTAGCAACCGAAGACAACATAGACAGAATCATGAATGATCTGGAGTAGTCATAGAAGAATGTAGCCTTGCTGAAGGAAACCTTAAAGAAGGAAAGGGATGAAAGCCAGAAGCTATAGAGAAAATATGAAGACATGATAGGTGAAGTCAAGGTTTCAAGGACAGAATGCCAAAATCTGCAAGCAGATAAGGATGCTTTAGCAATATCTGCAAAAAATACAGAGAAGAGTTCTCAAGTTACCTTGGAAAAGTTACAAAAGCTATGGCTGGAGCATTAGAGTTTAAAGACTAAAAATGATAATCTTCAGCTATCATGTGGAAATTTAAATGAAGAAAAGAACAAGTTGGAGAGCAAGTTTGCTGAGCTGGAAATAGAAAAGTCTACTACAGAAGAAAAAGAGAAGCAATATCATATGTAGATAGCAGCCTTAGAAGAACAAAAAAATTCATTGACCGCATCACTAAACAGTGCTATGTAGAAGAAAGCTGACATCCGACCCTTAAAGGAGCACATTCTGATTCTTAGGAAAAGGATCCATCAAATACAAATATATATAGAAGATGAAAGATGTAAATTTTTGCAGATAGACACCAAGCTAGAAGAGATTGTAAATACCACTTCATATTTCCTAGATAGGACTTAGGATATATTGGAAATTCTAAAGGGAAGAATGGTTTGGGTAGAAACCAATAAAGAATCTCCCAGAGACCTAGCCATTAAAGATCAGAAAACATTGAAGCAAGAATATGAGTTAATGGAATTCACCATTAATGTCGCAGAGGAATTTAAAAAAGACAGTAAAGAAGACAAAGATTGCTTGTGCCAAATTTTGTAGGAAAGTGCTCTTCACATATAATCGGTGTCATAATTTTGTTGAGAAAATATTGGAAGTGCTACCTGAACATGAGCAGTTTCTAAAGCATTTACAGGACAGATACAAAGAAGATGAACAAGAAATATATCTAGTCAAGGACTTGAATAAATGGATATTGAAAAATGCAGTAGCACATGCAGTCATGAGCATACACTTATTAGAGGACCAGCTGCACCTGATTCCTGCTAGAATAGAGGGTGTGAAGACCCAAGCTGCTAAGTACGAGATTAACATTCGATTCCTTGAGCCTTCTGGGTTTGAAAGCATAGCAGTAGATGCTAATGCATGGAAAACGTTCACCAACGAGCAAGCTGGGCCTTCCTCATAAAATGTTTTGGGAATATTTATTAAAAATATAATATATTGTATTAATTTTGTGCACAAGCTATAGGACAAATTTTTGGAAAATAAAGGTTCGGGAAGCTCAAGAGACAATGAGGGACATCCCAAGAGTTTTTGTTGTTGTTGTATAAGTATAGGAGAGTTTTGGAGAAAAAGGACCTTTTTCTAGAGTATCTTGAGGAAGTATTATAAGAAGAACTAATTCATTTTACAATAAAGAGTTATATATTTCTGCTGGAGAAAGTTCTATGGATTTTCAAATGTTTTCTATGGGCTGGTTGGATATGAACTATTTCTTTTTCAGTTTGTTTCCATGAACTATGAGATCATTCTAAACTATTGAATTCTTTCATGTTATGAATGTGCTCCTATTTATTTTGTGAAATTTCCACATTGAGTAATGAATGTTTTAATTAACAATAAGCTATCTTGTTGTTTATCTTTCTATTGATATTCATGTGTTCAGAAGTGTTAACAACTATCTGTGATTTTCTTTATTCATGCAATACAATACATTACTCACCATTAATTACAGTTTCACTCCCTAGGGATAGGTTAGCAAGTCTTGGTTAGTTTCTTTCTATTTGTGATTTAGAAGCAAGAGAGGTAAGATGAGAGGTAAGAACCTACGCATCACATTGTGACCCTCCTTGTTATCTCTATCGTCTACATTTAGTTAGGAAATTACACATCATACTTAAACATTAAAAAACTAAAAAATATACACGGTGGACCAAGCTGTAACTAGTAAGGCACTTTAATCATTACTTGACCTATAGTAGCTAGACCATAAACCAGACGGATTCCCCATACCAAATAATAACGAGCTAATTGGCAAAGTTTATTTGGGAGAATCCCTACTGTTGTTACCTATGATTTTCTAGGCTCCAACACTTCGTTAGGAGTTGAGCCTAAACGGAGGAGTCAAGAAGAAGGTGACAGCCTTGAATCGAGACTTGTCCCCAAGGACACACCTAGTGGCTTGAATATTTTTTCCATGTTGACCCCCAGGTGTGTGAAAGGCAGCAACAATTTTTGGCACCATTGCCAGGGATAAATCTTTTTATTCCTGGAGTATGACTTTTCTTTTCTTCCTTTTTCTTTTTGCTTTGTTTGATGAATTCTAGATTAGATATGTAATTTTCATCTATAAACTCCACTGATTTTTTTCAGTTTTTGTTTTTACAAAGAAAAGCAATTTTTTTTTGTGAGATTTCTTAAATATATATTTTAATTCTCACATGGAAAATCCATTGAAGGAATAAAACCCTATTATCTCATAAAACTGCAAAGTTTTGTTGTGTGTAGACAAGCCCATGCGACATATTAAAACCTTTAAAGCTCATTAGTCGACAACTCCATTTATTCAGTACAAGGTTTAATGGTTATATCAAATGCATACTATTCATTTTTGATATGGATAAAGTGAGGGAGTAGTGTGGTGCCTAGATAGCTAGACTTTTTCAGCCTATCAATTTCACAGACATCCTGGGTTTTCCTAACTTTGGTCATGATGTGGGGGATGTATATAAGTGGCTTCCAGTCTTTCATGGAAATTATTGTGATTCGGCCATCTGGAATGTCAAATATTTCCTTCAGTTGATGGATAACTCCAATGTGATTTATGAAGACAATATGATGGAAATGTTTGCTAGTACTTTTTAGGGTGAGGCCTTTTGTTGGTTCTATCAGGGACTTCCTAATAAATGTATAACCTCATTTCTAGGCTTCTTTTGGATGTTTTTAAAGCAATGGCATGATGGTATGGGTAGTATGAATGTTTTGAAAAAGTTCCCTGAAAAAATATTTACCTTCTACCTATCTGGGATAGAGTATTACATGGAAACATATGATGGACCTTTTTCCATGATACAAAGTATTGAAGACTTGGAATCACTTCTCGAACATTTAAGTGAGAGGAGATCCATGATACTCCCATCAAAGAGAGTCCTAGTGGTTATTTAAGAAAGGAAGCAATTAAGCAGCTTATTAAAGAATATGAGGTATCTCTCAATACACAACAAGATTATGAAGATGGGAACATCCATGAAAATCACGTTGAACAGCTTCACAAGGAACCCATGATTGAACACATTGTTGAAGACTCTCCTCATGTCACCATAACTGAAAACATTGAAGATTTGAGATTTTCTCAAGATTGTTGCAACGCTAATATTTGTCCAGAAATCCCTCATGAGGAAACCATTACAGAGATCGACACTTATGAAGAAATTTATAATGTGTGTGATAACACTCCTCTATGTTCATCACTTAGGGATGAAGTTTTGGAAATTTTAACTTCTTGTAATATCTTTGAAACCAAAATTTTGAAGGATGATTATTATGAACATGAGGAGGGTAGTTAAATATTAAGGTGTGATACCAACAAGGAAGACTCTCTCACATATGACATGGATGGGAGTGATGACTATTGGAATTTCATAGACAATCCAACTTGTGAAAATATTATTAAGAATCCTATCCATGATGTGTCCAACAAGGGTAGTGTCTATTAAAATTTTTGTGGAAGTACAATCTACAATATGTCCATAGAGGGAAGTTTCGATACCTGGGGAAATCTTAGTATGGAAGAGAAGCATTCAGAATTTTCACATGATCATTCAGAGTATCATGTAGAGCCGCACAAAGTCAACAGTAATGAATACATTGAGAAGCAGTGTTGTGAAAAGTTAGATGTGATGCAGTTAGTGGAATATTAGTCTCAGCCATCTTCTTCACATATAGAGGTTCCTTATGATTTGGAGCTGCTTGGGGCTTATGCAACGAGTTATCATTTGATAAGCCCTGATGATCAATATGATGATGTAGTTAGTCTGCCTCATCTTTTCGATTGGTATATCAGTCCAATCCAGTCATGGATATAAGTATCCTACATGAGCACATACCAGTTTGGGAAGAACTTTAATGACTTTACTCATGCCTATGATTTCCCATCCGACCCACCCATTCCAGATCATCATGCAGGTTTGCATTTTCTAAATAAATTATCCTTACTTTGGCTGGTAACGAAATACAAGGAAAATAACTTTTATGTTAATAAAATTCTTAGGTGGTTACATTGGATTTTTTATTACACCTAACCTTTTTATATCATGCTTAGAGTAGGAAAAGAAGCTCCTTAAAAGAGAGCATTTACTTTCTGCACTTTTGTTTTGTACTTAGCTATAATAAAAAAATTTCATTAGTTAGTTACATTTATTTTGTTTAAATAAATCAGCTTAATGGTTCATTTGGTTTTTATATAGAGCTTTTGTTACTGAGTTTTTTTTTGTCAAGTTGAGAAGTTTTTATAGGGTGTATAAACCAGAGATTCTGGTGTTCTCGTATCCTCTCCTTGCCCTATGACTAGATCGAGAACCCGTTCCATAGTTGGAGCCAAATGTTACCACCTAAGTTGTACTTAGTGGTTTTTATCAAGTGAGCCTGGTGAGCCTGGTGAACCAGACAAATATGATTTGTTCGGACTTCAGAAGACCTTCAGAAGTGCTTCTGGGAAGTGCTTGTTGTACTATATCACATGTTCATATCCCATAGGGGAGTTGTAATAAAATTTTCTAGCATGATAGTGTCTATAAAAGACTCGGTCTCTTAGACTTTATTTGTCAATCCGATCAGCCCAGGGTGTTTTTTCCCTTGGCTATTATTGGATTTTGAATAAATGATTGATAATTTCTGAGTTTTTCACTCAATACCTCCAAATTTGGGGTGGTCGGCTTGGAATTTAGGCCTATTGAGGTTATTAGAGTATATGTGTCAATGTATAAACATTCTAGGAATTATGATCGAGTCATATAAACATGTCTAAGTCCCCCTAGGTTTTATTTTTTTTAAAATTTTTTAAGTTTTATTTTTTCCAAAACTTAGGCTATTTTTTAATAGTCTAAATGGAAAAATTGGTTTTGTAATAACATTGGGCTCACAAATTAGTTTCAGTCATGGGGGTGATCATTTTCAAACTCAGAGCACTATTTAAACCCATAAAACCACTTTTTCTAAGTTTTGAGTGAATTGTCCATCACGCAGGTCAAAATCCCCTAAAACTCAAATATTGATTATTTAATTGATAAATTAATTAAATAATAGAGAAAATTCAAAATCCTAAATCATTGGGATTTACTTCGATTTGACTGAAATCAGTCTCATCAGCTTAGGATTGACTGGATCTAACCATTCCTTGATAGAAGGGGCTGATCTGGACTGAACAGAGAGTACATTATTGCATGCAATCTTGGGAATTGCACCCTCTCTATCTCCTCCACACGTGTGGGCTCATCTGGATGAATTTTGGTGGATGCTTCAGTTAGCAGGCTGAGGTGTTAGACAGATCAAATCTCCAATTGAAAGTTGCACTCAGTGAGACTTAGATCAGGCTCAGTTAGACATAGATTAGGCTCAGATTCACTCCACATGGAGCTCCAGTCTCTCTCTCATTGGGAATTGTGCCCCTTTGGGCTAGATTTACTGTTTTTGTTATAAATAAAGCTTTGTTTTGCTCTTCCAAGCTAGTTAGAACCAGATTGAGAAGCTATTGTTATTGTATTGTGTTGTTTACTATTTTGGAATAAAGAAGCTTTGGAGGCAATATCTATGGTGTAATGCTCTTCATGTGTGGATGGTGATTGTCAAGTGCTTATGAGGTATAATCTGTGTTATTTATCTTTGCTTTCTGCTGGTTAATTGTTGGCCTTGAAGGAAATAGCTCCCTCTTGTTGGGGTAAAAGATTATTCTAGTTTGATTTATTCTCTTATTGTTCACTTGTTTCATATTTCTTGGAGTTTCATGGATTTTAAGTTTAATTGCATGCTTTCCAATTATCTTTTTCCAGCAGCACCTATGTTTTAACCATATGTTTGTGCAAGGATTTCTAAGTTGCAGGTGATCATACTTGTATAAGGGGTTCATCTGGTTTGCATATTCCTAATATTTAGTATCTTTTGGAGGACATAATCCCTCGGTGTTCCACCAAAACAAACTCCAAATCCCAACATTCCCAGGCTTCTAGCACTCTTTCTCTCTCTTCCTCCTTCAAAAATCAAATTTTTTACCTGGTTACTTTGTTTCCAAGCTTTGTCATTTTCAGATCTATTATATTAATGTAAAACTTACATATATATATTATTTCAAGGCTCATAATCTAGATCTCATTCCTAAAAAAATTCATAAAGCATTCTAGATCTAGTTTAGGGAAATCATCCGTTTTGCATGGCAATTTAAAGAGAATCCATAGTTTGCATGCATTAGATTTATGTTTCTATTTTTAAGAGATAAAATCATCAATAAATGCACATATTGTTGGATTCCCAAATATAAACCCAAGATCCCAAGGAAAGATTTCTTTCCTTAGTTCCTTTTTTACCGTTCTAATTAGTTTTAACTTAGTTTTTTTTGGTTTAAAGTAGGATGACCCAAAGGTACTTTCAAAGTGATTTTGGGAATATTTAATTCTAATAAGCTCACTGTAATTTAGTAGGAATAATATAAAGAGGAGAATCTGCTGTTTGAAAGTGGCTTTTGGATCATCTGAATCCCCCCAAGGGTCTCCCTTTTGACTGTAATTTTAATTTTTGGCAATTTGTAGGATCTAGGTTTCATCCTGTATAAGAACCAAAAGGATTCAGATAATTTACTGATATTGTAACAGCAGATAGTAAAAATTTTCTTCGAATAGGCTCTTTCGAGCCCATTCCCCATCCCCCTTAGGGGGATTCACACATTTTTGTCGTTTCTTGCAATTTCTTATTTTTCTTTGCTCTAGATTAGTTTCATTGATGAAAAATAATATGCTTTTGATTACTTTATCATATATTCCATATTACTGTATCAAAGTAACTTGAATACTTACCCCATGACTTCTCGATTGACCCGAAATGGGAAAGAGATGCATGGTAGGACTAATTAGAAAACTTGTGGTTTGCTTCCTTTTTGCTGCTTATTATTAATCTCTGAAAACAATCTTTTAAAATCAACCCCTTCCTTGATTCCTTGATTGAGGTCCACTTGGACCAAAAGAGGTTCCTGGAAGTTTTTTCTTTCTAAAAAACACATCCTTTAAAATTTACTAAAATTGACAAGACTCCCATGTGTATGCTCTGCACTTGGATGCAATTCATCCGATCAATCAAGCTACATCAAAAGCAACATGAGTGACTAGATCAATTAGTCTTCACCGTCCCCAATTAACCACCATCAGGAGAAAATCCAATGTCTCGATCAAACCGTAAATGGTGACAAAATACCCAAAGGAAGTGGGAACTCCTAGATTGTGACCTCGGGGCACTGATCTCTATTACACCTTTAGGTGTATTATGAACACACTCTCAAAGACTCCATTCAGCCCACACATTCCTTCCGGGTAGCCATGAAGGTTATTTTTGGACATACTCCCAGTACCCCTCAGGTATATATGGAGTCACCCCTTGCCTAATTTTAATCCACTCATATTTCACATTAATTTAAAACGTACCAAGAGGCAATCGTAAAACATTCACTCCAAGCACATGCAAGTACTTTGATTATTTTATGACTCCATTTTTAAGGCACTGGTTCTATGTTTAAATCTTTTTGAGATATATATATATATATAGTGTGTGTGTGTGTGTGTGTCAGCATTGTGCTTTCATGCTCATTTTGTTATCTTGTCATCTATGGTTATTAATGTTTAATTTCAAACTCCTAAACAACTCATTCAGTCTAAACATCATCATACTAAACTAATTTTCCTTAGTAACTTAATAAAGTCTACCCCCCTTGGCTTCATTAGGAGTTGAGCCTAAACGGAGGAGTCAAGAAGAAGGTGATAGCCTTGACTCGAGACTTTCCCCCAAGGACACACCTAGTGGCTTGAAAATTTCTACTACGTTCCCCCCCAGGTGTGTGAAAGGCGGCAACAGACATGTTATACCATTTGTATTAATAGAAGAAGTGTGTGTGTGTGTACATTGAAATCAATTATTTAAATTACCCATGATAAATTATTCATCTATGATGTGGCCATTATATCCACGCACACAAATTTTTCATGGAAAGGAATTAAGAAAGGAAATAGATTAAATTACAACCATGGAATTCAAATATATTTGAGAAACTTATATTTTTAAATATATATATTCCTAAATTGGATATAGATAAAGGATATTCCTCTCATCAATAGGATCTCTAATGTACATTCCCTTTCTATGGAAGATGCCCCCTTGAGTTAGGGCTATCAATCCATAAGGGGCGAAGTTTTAATTTAATGGTCATGACATGGAATACTAGTTTCATGAATGCTAGTTTAATGGGTGAAGTTCCATGACAATCATCCCATCACACTAGTAGTTATCCCCCATCAACCTCCAGAATACAAGAAATACGACCATTTTCTTTAGTAAATATGTCCATCACCTTCCATGTCTCTAGAACATGCTAACCAAGGAGTCTCTATGATGGGGATCCAAGGAACTCTATTGTAGGACATGTTTTCTTAGGCACAACCTAGACGAGTGATGGAAATAATGAATAAATAAATCGCATAATGCATGAGATTGTATCTCATTTTTCACATTATATATGCATGGCTTAAAATTTCCACATGGAACTCACAAGGATCCCACCCCCCCTCCCCCCTTAATTCCCATTTAGGATAATTAATAAGGTTAAGAATAATAAATCCACTCTCATAAAATGGATTTAGAAGACTTAGGATAAAAACATTAGATAGGTTATTTTATGTAGAAGGGATATTAGCTCATGTTAATAAATAAATAGGGACATCTTCCCCTTAGATCCTCTTTCTTACTTACCCCATTTTTGGAATCATATCCCCCATGTCTTCATTGTTATTCTTGATAAACAATTCTTACACATTTTTACATTAATATCGTTGTACATCATTACAATACATTTAGTCATACTATACCATTATGTACAACTTCTAGAAATTTCATAGTTACATATATCATTGCATTCTTTGCTAAAAAAGAGGGTGTTACATTCCCCTCTCCCTTGAATTATCCACTGTCCTTGGTGCATCATCAACACTATATATACAATGTTAGAATTTAACATATCTTTATAATTACACAATATGCCTCTGCATAGCATCCTCTATCTCCCAAGGTTCTTCCTTAGCTACAATTTCCACAACATTCTTGGTCCTTACAATATGGTATATATGTTAACCATATTATACATAATGATCTGGAATTAATTTCCCATTTCCCTAGCTTTCTTCCTACGATGGGAACATCCACATGTGTTGTTCAGGACATTTCAGCCTTGTAACCTAGGGTCTAGGGTTACCAACTTACTACTAACTTGCAGACAATTATATTTTACAGAGAATGGAAATAGAATAGGAAGAAAGTCTTGACTTACCCGATTAATGACGGTTGATTCAAGCTTGATCTTCTCCCGCTCCAATCTTCTCCAAAGTTTCTAGGGATACTTCTCTTCACCTGCAAAGAGCCAATTCTTCAAGCAATATCTCATACATATATAAACCAAAGGTTAGATGAAAAGCATAATAATAACATCATTGAACATATTCATTAAATTGATATACATGGGATAGATACAATACAAGATTGGAAGAAGAATTCTCTGTATTAACAAAAGGTGAATATGTAAGAATACAACCCAGCTTCTGATACTAGGACTCCTCTGCAATTGAGGACTCTAAGTTCTGTTGCTCCAAGAATCTGAAGATATACCACCAGCATAAATTTTCTCTCCAAAAATTCATTGATTAACCCCACCCAAGGCCTCTATTAACACTTTCAGAAATAGAGTGGTTTTGAAGGTTGGGATAGTTATGGATTAGGGCCCAACTAATGTCATTTATTCTCGATTTATATTTTTTAATGTTGAATTAAGGTATACACGGGTATTAATATAGGAAACTTGTGTATGACACATGTGTTTCTTGAAGGAAACTCGCATATGCAAGTATACGCAGGTTGCAATGCACATAGTCCTGTATGACATGCAAGTTGCAATGCACATAGTCACGTATGCATACCAAAACATAGAATAAAAATATATAAGGCTGGTCTAAAGATAATGCATCAAAGGTCATGCAGATCTATATTGTTTTGGCCACTTCAATCAAAATTGTCCTTTTGTGTACTGACATGATGAATGTCAGCACTTGGATGAAGAAGTTCCATTTCGACTGATAACAGATGCCCCCTAATGTGTGAGGTTAGGAGAAAGTGATGGCCGAAATACATTACAATCTTAGTATCAAAGAACTCACAAGTCAAAGGAAGTAGAGGAAGTACCTAAAACAAATACATATCAATTTCATATACAAAATCATATCTAAGGATTCCATGTTCAATATACTAGAACACTAGCTCCTTTACAATATTTGATTACATCACATGATATGGGTAAAAGCCCATGTATATTACAAAGGTGGATCAAAGCGATAATATACAATGATGATTCTTCAAAATCTGGAAGCTGTGTAAGCTGAACAAAAAAGAATATTGTGCAACTTAGGTTATAGATGTGAACCCAAGGTCTTCGTCAAAATCCAAAGGAACTAGTACAATCCAGGCCATGTGAATAGATGTGTTGAAGTCGAACATGGAAAGGATTCAACAGATTGTCAATCAATAGATGAAATTGACAACTGAAGAAAAGGAGTTCACCAATGATGAAAGTGAATCCTAAGGTACCATCATCAAAACTCTAGGTCTTCATATTCAGGAAGTGCTGATGAGAAACCATACTATGATGAGGAAGGAAAAAAATACTCCAACAAATCATAAGAGTGACTAGGAACTGGATAAGGGAAGGTAGACAAAAGTAATAGTCAGATAAGATAATGATGGAATCACGATAATAAGCAAAAACAGGGATAAAACCTTGAACAGTGAGCATGACACAAAGATGACCCAAAGCAGCTTTTAACTTTTCAGATAGGACAACTAGACTTATCTGTCATGTAGGAGACATGATTAGATTCCCCATGTATAAAGGACAAGTGGAGGAGTAAAACAACTTGAAGTGATAGCTGAAACTGAAAGTGTAAACTAAGAGATGAGTATCGAAAAGTTCATAGAGTGCTATGTTCAAGGAGGACATGCTACCACCATTCGTAACCCCAAAAGAAAAATTCTTCCTTATCTTTCCTCTTAAATTTTAATGAGTCTAGGAAAGTCAACTCAGGTATCTCTTCATTTTTAACAAGCTTGAAGAGGGGAGAGAATAATGTTTGATGATATCACTGATTCATGGATTTTATGAGCCCGGACTAGTGCATGTTCATTGGTGTTTTCATGTTTAGAGAGTCTGAAAACTCAAAAGAAGACTCCAGTGGGTTCCTTTTTCATCCAATTTAGTCTCCCAAGGCCGAAAAAGCATAAAACATAGCACATAAAAAATCCCTTAAATTCTGAATAAGAAAAGGAGCACCTTTTTTGTACTTAGTCAAGGAGGTCCGAAAAAGGTTAAATTATCACCTACCCAATGCTCCTTCAAGAGCAGCATATAGCTTGATTTTTATGAGTATGAAGGAAAGAAAGATCACTCGGAAAGATCCATTTGATTACGAGGAATGGGGCTTACAACAATAAACTCGATGCTTTGTTCTTAGTGTTTAACGAGTATGACAAAGACATAAAGTACGCTTAGAATCTTTTTCATGTTTAGGTCTAGAGCAAGAAAAAGAGAAAACTAAGCTCATACCGGGTGCTCCTTTTCCATAATTTTAGTCCCTCAGGTCCGGAAAAGTGATAAATCTATTCTTGAGAATACTCTTATCAATTCCATAGAAAAGAGAGCGATCATTTATCGTATTATTCCACATGGTCCAAGAAAGTGATAACCTACCACCAATGTGTATTCCTATTCACATATTCTTAATGAGCCTGAATGGACAAGTTTACTTGGTAGTCAAGTCTATTTTGAGGAGTTAGACCTAGGCCTAAAGAAAATCCATAAATGCGGGGAGCCTTATAAAGAGGATAGCTTGCAAAAGGAGACCAAAATGAGGCTCAATTTGGTGTGAAAAGTAGCTAAGAAGGCTCCCCTAACCTACGAAGAATGCGGCATGAGTACCAAATGACAAAAATGTCTTCTAAACTAGGGTAATCATGGAAGGAAATCCCTGTCCATGGAAGAACAATGGTAGAGACAAGGTAATAATGGTTAAACACCATAGTCCATGATTAAAGTAGTGATCCTAGGGTTAAGTCGAATTAGTTATAAATGCAAAAATGCATACAAATGACCAAAATCCTAACCTTTTGAGTGAATAACCACTTTTAAGTAACCTTGAACCTATTGCATTAGGTAAACATGACTTGGTATTAGTTGATTTTTTAATAGAAATTAAAACTATAGGTTAAAATACCCACATTTTGATATTATTTCTATAAATAGTTCAAAAATAGAAATCAAAATCACCATTTCATATTTTTACCCAATATAGGCAATTTTTACCTCTGACTTCAATTTCTAAGTGTGGACAAACCAGTGGATGAATTTCAAATCCGCAAGTGCCAGGTAAATCAACTCTTCATGCTCTTTCATTTCATCCAATCAAACTTTTAATTTTATGCAAAATTTTAAAGTTTTAAGCCAGTTTTAGGAAGGTCGCACTGTATATGCAGGTATGCGACTTACATAGTCACGTACACGCGTTTGATATGCAAATTTCCCAAAGGAAACCCACGTATGATACGCGACATGTTCAAAGGACAATTGTGTATATTGCGTGACATATAAAAAGCATAATTAGGGCCAAAATCAAATCTTTTAAACGATTTTTGATGTTTGAAAATGGCTTTATGAACATGCTAAAACATGGTGTTGGAGTGGAAGGAGAGGGAACATGAAACCATGGACCAAGATGCACTTCGTAGTGCCCCCACGGTGCATGCATTACTTTAAAGTGGGTTTGTAAAGTTATTTTGTACTTCACATATGTGATTTAATGTATGTTTTCTAGAGTTTTTGATCAACTACTGGGATTATGATCTAGGTGCATTTGACCTACAAGGTGAGATTCTAGAAATTGCACTAGAAGACATCTATTTTATTGTGGGTTTGTCACGACAGGGAGCTCTGATCAGCTTGGAAGGTACCGGTAGGGGCGGTGCCCTTCTAAGTGTTCAAAACTATATTGAAACTTACTACACACCTGACACTCAGAAAAGGGGAACTTGCATCCCTATTGCACATATCTGTAGCTTTCCATTATAGGTGTTGGTAAGCACAGTAGTAAGGGTTGCAGGATCATCATCACTCCATATTACAACTCGAAACCAAATGAGAATTGTGGTGGAATGCCTACAGGGAGCTTTATTTGACTAATGCTTGGGAGTAATCCCGATAATGAAAAAGCAACTCTTTGAATGCAAGAGAGGTCGATGTAAGAAATTTGAATATTCTAGTATATTGGTGGCCTTTTTCTTTAGGAGAGTGCCCTCCCTTAGCCCTGTAGTACCTCTACCAGCTTTCTCTCCCTGTCAACCTAGACTAAGTAGGTGGGGAGAAATCTTTCTCTGCTAGGGCAGTGATGGCTCGGTTCAGAGTGTTTACGATGATGACTTCTACTTATGGTGGGGACAACAGCTACCAGCATTGGATTAGTTTCCATATGTTGGGATGGATTTTAGGGGTGACAATGACATTGTCCTCCCTCTTAGAGGAGCATGGGGAGCATCAGGTATTTTGGTTTTTCAAGTTTTTAAATTTTTATGAATTTTTAATCATAAAAGATATATACATATGTATAAAGTTTTTAATCATTTTAATGTTTAAAATGTAGATATTAGACCAGTATTACCTAATGGTCATCCTCGTATGTATGTGCGACTAGTGGCAGGGGATGATCAAGGTTTGATCAGTGTTCTTGAGGGGAAGCTGGCTAGGCTTACCCAAAGAGTCCCTACTTTACACATTAAGCAGATCCCTTCCATCATGTAGGAACTAGTGGTTGGTATCCCACCTACTTGGATACGCCTTATGAGAAGTGTATCCAGGGCAATTATTTTTTACATAGAGGCCGTGGAGGCTACAGCAGCTGAAGAAGCTGAATATGCTCGAGAATGGGATGATCAGGATGACCGGGGTGACCAGGGTGGTCAAGATTAGGTCTTTGGAGCATTTTATGGATTACGATCTGCTTTTTGTACATTTTTGTATATCTATATAGCTATGACTGGATTTGAGGATCAAGAAATCAACCTATCTATATGGACATATATTCACACACACACACACACACACACACACACACACACATATATATATTGTCGGTTTGTTTACATGTGTTTTATAATGTATCTGTTGTGTATTTTTATGAAATGTGTTAAGTGCCAATCTAAGATATAATTCGCATATGCATCAGTTAATGAATTTTGATTTCTTGGAATGTGATTGAATGCAATAAACTAAAAATTTCTTTCCAATGACCTAAGTTGCAAGAACTGACGTAATAAAATGGGGTTTCACACCTAATAAGCTCGATTGATCTGGGAAACCACCAGTTGAGAGTCAATTCTAACTTCCAACTGAGTGATTTCATGTGACACGACATCCCATAACAGCTCAATAACGACCCTGTATTCATCCATATTATTGGTAGTAGGACCTAGAAAAGTGCCTTCAGAGGCAATTAGCTGTCCTAAGGGTGAGTAAATAACCCATGCGGCTGAATCTAGGTTGCAAGTGTCATGAATAGAACCATATGCAAAACCTACAAACCACTCAGAAGACATTTGTAACAACCAATAGATGATATAAGAACACAAACTAGCTATCTATTGTACATAAATTTACATACAATAAAAATACAAGAAAAAGTGCTAAGCCTAGACATAGTACTTCTTTAGGTAGAGCCCATTTCTAGGCTCGGGCAGTAGATTCCCTTCGAAATCAGTTAATTCATATGCCCCTTTCTTCAGTACTGTCAAAATGACATAGGGTCCTAACCACATAGACCTAAATTTTCCTGCCCCTAGGGGTTCTTTGTCATGGTCCCAGAGAAATACAAGCTCCCCTTCAGAAAAAATCCTAGGTTTGACTGATTTATCATACTGATTTTTCACCCTATTCTTGTGAGCTTCGTTTGCAGTATATGCAACTCCTCTAAATGTTCTAAGTGTAGCAAACATTATTCCAGATTAGTCATATTCGTTAACACATGAATGACAATTTTGAAATATGGGATTTCGCAATCAACTAGGGTTACTACTTCCACTCCGTGAATGAGTTGGAAAGGTGAGAACCCTGTGGCATTTTTCACATTGGTTGGATAATCCTAAAGTGTAGGATACAACATGATGTGCCAATTTGTTTGGGTTGTGTTAATAGTACACTTGAGAATAGTCTTCAAGGTCTTATTGACTGCCTCAACTTGACCATTCGCCTACGGGTAGAAAGAAGATGAATGTTCTTGTTTGAACCCTAGCATAGTAACCAACTCGGTCATCATGCTCTTTTGGAAGTAACTACCATGGTCAGTGACAATCTCTTTAGGAATACAGAAACACACGATAATCTGGTTAAAAATTAAAAAAGCTGCAGTTTCCCCATCAACTTTATAGGTGGGAATTCCCTCCTACCATTTTGTGAAGTAATATACAGGGACAATAATATGTTTGTGGCCCCCAGTAGAAACTAGGTTGCAAGTCACGTAATCTATCCCCCATTTGGTGAAGGGGCCCACTGTGATGATGAGAAATAATGGAGCAGGATGCTACCGCATCTTTCTGGTGTAAAATTGACAAGGATGACAGCGCTTCACATCTTCCACACAATATTTGAATATTGTGGGCCAGAAATAACCGACACGTAAAATATTCTGGGTCGTTGCTAACCTAGATAAATTACCCCCACACGATCAACTATGGGCATCATTTAGGACAATATCAACCTCTTAGTGGGTGAGGCATCGACACAAAATAGAGTGTACCCCTCTTCTATACAAAGTATCTTCGATGATGAGGTAATTTTCCGCATGTGTGCATAACTTGCGTCGCTCTTCCCGCAAAAATCTTGTAGGACACTTCAGAGTCTGGAGATAGATAAGTATATCCCAATACCACGGGTCAGAGGTGTAAATCAAGAAAATGTGCTCATCTGGGAATGAGTCTTCTTCAACTGGAAATTTTGCAATGATTTTAGCAAAAACTAAGGATTTTTTGGATTTGGCGGATTGAAAATCCAAGTCAAACTCCTCGAGAATGACTATCCATCTGTTAAATTTGCCTCCAAATATGTGTCGAGACAAAAAATATTGGAAGGCATTGACATCTTCCACTACTAATGTATTCCTCAGTAAGATATAGTGATGTAACCTCTGAACAACATACACAGCTTCCAAGGCCAACTTTTCGACGTGGGAGTACCTAAGTTCAGGGCCAGCTAAAGCACAACTAAGATAGTATATGACACACTCTTGGAGCTTATGATCCTACTGGACTAGCACTACCCCATTAGTTGACTTAGATGTAGCTGTATACAATATAAAATCATGAGAGTAATCTAGCAGATGTAATAAAGGTGCCGACAACAAAGCTTTCTTTAATGCCTCGAACGCAAGTTGTGCGGTCTCATCCCACACAAATGGGGTGTCCTGTTTCAACATGTGCATGAAAATTTTGGTGATCTTGACATAATTCATGATAAAACATTGAAGAAAGTTAGAATTCCCTTGTAGGCTCCAAAGTTGCCTGATGGAATGAGGAAGATTTACAATGGCCTCAACTTTCAAAGACTCCACCTAAATACCTTTGTTAGAAACAATGAACTCGAGAATCCTACCTGAATTGACACAGAAAACACACTTGTGGGGATTCAAGCAAATTTTATAATGTCTGCATCGTTCAAATATTAAATGCAAGTGATTTGGGTGATCGATCCTCTTACGAGAATGTGCTGGCATATCATTAAGGTAGGGTTCGACTATATACTTAATGTCATGAAAGGAAAAATTCTTTTCCTGCTAAAAGGTAGCCCCTGCATTTTCAATCCAAAAGGAATTTTCTTGTACGCAAATGTACCCCAAGGAAAAATGAAATCCGTTTTATATTGGTCTTCCGGCTTGATTTGAATCTGATTATACCCGAAGAAACCATCCATAAATGAAAATACTTCACTCCCCGCACAAGCATCAATGATTTTATCTAGAAAGGTTGTGGAGTAGTTATATTTTGGACAATATTTGTTTAAATCATGAAATTTAGTACAGACACATATCATCCCTTTCTTTTTATCAACAGGAACAGGGTTGGACACCCATTGCATCAAAGCTATTGGGTAAATAAAACCAGGTTTCAATAGTTTTTCAATCTCAGCCTTAATAGCTATCGCTTTACATGGATTTACAGGTCTAAGATTTTTTTGAACTATTTTGGCATCAGTATATGTTCATATTTCATGTTCGAATATCGATGGATCTATGCCTAGCCTCTCCTCATATGACCAGGAAAATACGTCGCAAAATTCCTTAAACAAGGTCGTATAGATAACAATCTCCTCTGGAGAGAAGTTTGCACAAATATATACATTTTCCATAATGTTGGGGTTCACAGAGATGTTGATAGGAATAGTAATGGAATTTTTTTCCATATTCCCCTCTGCAAAGATTCCCTCCCTTGGTAAGGAACTGATTGGTATATGAGCATCACCTATCAGTCTCACCTGAAACTTTTGATTTTCAATCCTTCTTAACTATGGAAGGAAGTAGGAGCTATGATGAAGATATTCATACATGTTATCTCACCCGCTCATGGCTTCCAAAATGGCTTCGTCTGAAGGAAAAACCATGTCTAAGCAATCATCAGTATACAAAGAATTCTCTTCCCAAGAAGGAATATAGGCTTCTTCCGGCTCCTCTGAGACTGTAGGAGGAATCAAAATAGGATCAACAGTGGTGTCAACGATAGCCTGATAAGGTACTTCCACTGTGGATAAGGGCACTTCAGGCTCATGATTGAAACGAAGGACCCAAGGATTAATTCTATTTCCAATGGTTTCAATAGACTTCCCTACACTAGTAGAACCTAAATAGTTAATCGGGGCTGGGATATCAAATGTGCCCATTAATGATGAATACATTCTAGCTCCTAATCTCTTTGAAGTAGGCTTGACCTGATCAACCAATGGCACGATGGACTCATTTGTTTCCATGTGGCCCTTTCGAGTGAAACTAAGTTGTTCTACTATAACCAACTTCCCTTCGTGTGGAAACACTACTACTCAAAGAATGACCGATGTAATGGAAGACATGGTATAAGTCCAACTTCTCCCTAGGAGCAAGTTATAATCCAATGGCACATTTATTACCTATACTTCAACAGACACTTCCTTCCCTGCCAACTTTATCTCGAAAGCTGGTAGAATACCATGTGGACGAAAACACCTTCCACTGAAAGAAGTAAGTAGGATGTTCGATGGAACTAGCTCTGGAGATCGAAGAGCCTTCTAGAAAGAAAAGGACATGACACATGTGGAAGCAACCTCATCAAAAAATTCCCTTCCAAGGCTTTTTCTGCCATGGATGACATCTATTGATAAGGCCACATGATATGGCAGGATAACTTTGACATCAGACAAATTAAACTTCGCCATGAGTCTCGATCAATCCATACTACCTAAGGCTGCTAAGAGTGCATATTGCTGGGTGGGACAACTCTATAACACCTCCAAAGATGACATCGCACAAGGGGTTTGGGATAAATAATTGGATACATCCCTAGCATTAGGATTGTGCAATTCTTTCTTGAAGACACCTTTTGGTATCTTAGGTATAGTTTCAACAGTTTTTTCAATTGTGAGAGGGTTAGAAGTTTCACCTATAGACTTACCCTTCTCATGAGCCTTTGTCTCATAGTTCTTCTTTCTAGTTTGGAGTAAGATCTGGGATCAAACCGTGTTGATATAGTTTGGATCACGGGCATTAGAATTTCCCCCTACTACATTAGAAGCTGAAGCTGCATTATGTCCTTGGGGAAAAGGATCCTTTAGAACAACCGATTGTTGATTTTTCAACAGCTTGTGAACATGATCTATAAGAGGGAATTGATGGATCAGGTGATCTTCCCAGTACAAATTACATGGAAATTTCATCTTATTCTTCTCTTTTTTCCCCCCCATCAGCATTGTTTGTGGGTTTTGGATTGCTTTTGTTTCCCTCACCTTTCTTCCCCTTTTTAATTTTCCCACTGGGCTGTTGATTTCCATTTTGGTAGGATTGAGCAAAAATGTTTCTGTTTTGGGGTGAGGGGGCAGCCTTTGCTTCCTCTGCTATAGACTGTTTAATGGAAAACTCATGGATTTGTTTCACCAAATATTCCACAGTGGGAGATTTAACTGAACCAACCACACCATCGGCATGGGGTCGAGGCTTAGGTTTATCAAAACTATGTGTTGGCCTCGATGCATCAGGGATGATTTCATATAGAATCCCAGACTGAGAATATATCAAATCTAACTGCTAGGCCCTGAGGATAGCCTCGTCCTCATTAGTTACTCCCGAAGTGGATACATCCATAGATATATACGACAATAAGGACTTAAGGAACAATTCTAACAAAAACTAGGGAGGGATAGTGGCCTTAATGAGCCTTTTTCATCTTTGCCACTCTTGGATGTGATCCAAAATATGAGTGGCTTTGTCCTGCTGAAATGTGGACAATAAGTCTGTTTCAGCATCATACCGGATGGGAAGTTGGAAATGGTTAAGGAACACATTAGCTAAGTCCCAAAATGTATCAAATGAAGCAAAGGGAAGTTCAATGTACCACTTTGTTGCGACACTAGTTAGAGTTCTTTGGAACAATATCAACTGAATGGTGTCATTATTCAGTGAGTTGGAAGACCACCACAAGTGAAAGGTGGTGATATGAGCCCCTGGGTGTTCACCAACTTTTCCTTCTAATTTTGGAATATCCGAAGGTAATTTGGTAGGGACAGGTGGCTAGGTGGCATCATGTTTTACTGGGTCATTCATTAACTTGGAAAATTCTGGAAAGTTCAAAGTTTCGAGGAAAGGAAGTTTGGGTTTGACTAGAGCTTGAAAAGTATGAGCTTGGGAAGTAGAAGGAATTCCCCCCTGATTCCCAAAAGTAAAAGCGGGGTTGCCCCCAACTACCGGTTGCGAAGTAGTCGGACCATTTTGGAAAGCATTCCACCCATAAGCCAGTGGATTGTTCATAGGTGCACTGTATGTGTTTTGAGTTGCTCCAGTTGAAATTGGATTTTGGAAAATAGGAGCAGGTATTCCTCCGCTAAAAAGAGAGAAAGGAGAGCTTGTGAAAAGAGTCAAAACTAGCATTTGAAAACCTTGACAGTAAGGGTTAGTGTTTCGAAACTGCATGCCTACATATGCAGATGTGGAGCCTACATATGGAGTGGATGGGGGAATGTTCCCCCCATTCCAAGGAAAACACTAGACAAATGAAGAGGATCCAACAGGACAACTCTGAGAAGTGTGTGCAAAAGAAGGTGAAGCAGAAGGTACACTAGGAATCCCAGTGACCACCCCACCAGAAGTTCCTGCCACATTTGTGTAAGCTAGTGGTTGAACCACCCGACTAGCTGGAGTCAATGGAGTAGCAGGTATACTTGTTCTAGGGGTACCAACCTGGGGAGGTGGCACTCCTTTAGTCAAAATAGCTGAAATGGGGGTAGAAGAAATTTCTCCTGCCCTAGACATTAGTCTGCTCACAGGAACACCAATCACAAGTGAAGTGAAAGGAAAAACCTAGACGATCACTGGATCATTTAGTTCAGTAAGAGGTGAATTAAAATTTCCTGCAAACTCGTCAGCTTGCAAGTCTCCTATCTCTACTCTAGTTGTATCAACCTAGTTTTCCCTAATTTCTGGTTCATCTCGAACTTCACTAATTCCTACCAGTTTGAAAGGACAGTCTATTTCTAATCTTCGCCTTTGAGGAGGCGGTGGAGCCTCTATTGTAGTAAACAGAGGAGGGTTTTGCAACCTTTTTGAACTTCTAAGAGGTTGGTCCTCTACAATTTAAAATTTGACTCTTCACACCCTAAAGTCGGCTAAACACAAACAAACCACAGAGGAATCACTACAAAATTTCCTAAATCCACAACAAACACAAGGGGTATAAGATATTCTTTCCAGAACAAAGATGAGAGACAATTATTTGGAATCCTTGAAGATGTTCTTAGGCACAAGAGGAGGAATTACCCATTTTCCTCCCACACTTTCTACAAGGGTTACCTTCCAATCCCGTCTAAGGTCAGCCAGAAATAGCCTTTCGGTGTACCTATGTATAAACCCTAAATGTCAAAAGAGACTAAAGGTTACCGCAACTATATTGACAGTCTGGGGGGATATTTGCAATCCTATTTCATACGCATGGGCAGGGTAGCAAATCTCAAAACCCTATCTAAGATAGAATCCATAGATGTGCAAAAACCTTGGTCTATGCTTTGACAAGGAAACATAGGGTTATCTCCTCAGTCCAAGCCTCCACGCGGCCTCATGGTTAACTCTTGTTTGAGAGGAGATTCCCAGATACAATCAACATAGAAGAGGATTTACTTAATGATTGGCCAACTACGTCTGAATTTTAACACTTGTGGAGAGTTAAACCCATTTTCCACAAGTCTAGCCTAAGCTAGTTGGTGTATGAGCCTATAAAATAAAACTTACTAATAATTTTTAAATTATCCCATTCATTTTAAGGGTTGTTCTTATTTAGAAGGTAAATGGCATGAAAGACTGTGATGTTATAGACTTGATAAGAAAAGATAAAATGATGTATAAAGCAAATTCCAAAGCAAATTGCAACTACTTAAACCAAATTTATTTTCTTTTTTGTAAATGGAAGCTAATGCAATTGAAACTAAGTGCTAGAAAACTAAGACTTCTTTTTATAATTTTTGAAATTTTAATTGAAAAAATATTGAAAAGAAAACGACTAACTTGCAACTAAATGCAAAAGTATAAGATGTTTTTCTGCACTTTTTCCAAATTCTTCAAAAACTACAATGCAACTAAATCCAATTTTTTTGAGCAAGTTTGAATAATCAAAGCATATAATAAGTAAAATGAAGTATAAAGGTTCCAAAATAACCTGCTTTAACCAAACAAGAAGAAGACTTAGAAAAAAATGACTTGGAGAGACTATTGAACCCAAAAAGTTCCACTAGACTCACAAAAGAACAAATGCCACCCCGACACTACAAAATGCAGTACACAATATAAAGTATCCAAATCCCTGATCACCGACCTAGACACAAAGCACCGAACTCAGCAACCAAGTAGGAGGATCAACTTTGAATTACGAGATGAAAGAAAATTCAAACCAAGAAAGCTTAAAGGCTTGAAAACAAGAACAAGGTGTGACACAAGACTTTTAGACTCACAGAGTCATACCAGAATTAGAAGACTCCCAAGCAAGAAAAAATCAAACAGAACAGGGACAACCAATTAAACCATACTAAAACATTATGCTGCTAAAGGATATACACAACTGTGTATGCAAGAAACCTGTGTACCATACGCGACTGTCTTATAGAGAAACCTATGTATACAAGTTGTTATATGCGACTATGTGTTGGGATCTGGGGCAGACCTGGGTTCTTATGCTTTTATCTTCACACCAATAAACAGACCCACAGTGTTGGCCCTTTCGGCAACAACCTGCGAACAGGTTGCAGTCTCACCCGAAACAGCTATGGGGTGCCACAGAATCAGGTTTTTGTAGGTGAAAGAGGGATATTACTGTACCTTTAGCCTCAACAAATAGTAATTATGCAATACAGAGCTTCGACATTCACTTAAATAACTTCACAGTACAGTTAAAAAGACAATTCTTGCTCAACCCTTAACTGGGAATTCACAGCGAAGTTAATACTTAACGATTTATCTTAATTTATCATTCATCTACTTATCAAATTCATAAAAACATAACAGGAACAGAAATAAAAAGAACCACCACAACACAAGATATACATGGTTGACCCCCAGTGTAGGGGCTACGTCCACAGAACTACATTTATATTCAACACTTTACAAACAACACAGTTCTGATCTGTGCACTCAGCTATAGATCTTCTCAACAGCCCAAAACTGCGCACTTAGCTGCAGACTCTTTCTTCCAAAACCCTCTGCACACTCAGTTGCAGAGGTCATCCATGCACTCAGCTGGGACTTAACCTTAACCCAAAAATAGACCTTAGCTTCTTCGCATCACATTATCAACATAAAAGCTTCTACTATTGCCCCTGACTCCTTTACATAAGTTCCTTGTTATACAAGTGTACTATTACAATACCATGGGCTTAAACCACGGGATTAAAAACCATGGGACATTTACAAAAAGAGGGGCTTTGACCCAACCCCAAAGCCCCTAAGACTATTTTGGACCGCAACTCCGCTTACAAGCTTCGCACCAAAACCGCAGAGTTGCCAAAATTAAGGACCTTCAAGGTCTGAGCCCCAACAGTCCCCGAAGACTCACCAGTGTCCCGTCCCGGGACACTCTGCTGCTTTTTGGGTGCAAGAATCTTGTTGGAAAATATAGTAAACTGCTTGTCGAGGCTCTGCATGATACCCTCAGCTGCTTGCTCCTTCTCCACTATCTCTTACAGTGTTGCTGCAGATGCTTCATTGGCCTTTTCCTGTGCAAACACGTCATACTCCTTCAAGACTTTGAGCTGGTTGTCCACAGCAGTGCTCAGCTCCAAGGCCTCGTTAATGAGGGGATACACAGAGCTCGCTAATAGTGTTTCTTTTCTTTTGCAAGACTCAATTTCTTGCTGGAGCTCATTACTATGCTTTACCTTAAGTATCTTCTGCATAGGAGGCAATGTCTTAATTTCTTCTTTTACTGCATCCAACTCTGTCTGTCGCTGCTTGATGGTTTCTTGCAACTTTTCTACTTCGGGGTTGTCCTGCAAGTTTTCCCAAGCCTTGACACTTTCGTCTAGCAGCTTTGATGCACTACTGACAAGATCTGAGATCTTCGTTGCTGAGGCCTGAATATCTCTGCGACACTGTTCCTTGACTTCTGGTGGACTCTCAGGAATGAGGCGAAGCTGAAGCTCCGTAATTTGGGCCTCATGTTCTGCTTTCATCTTCTCAATCTAGCTTCTAGACTGTTGTGCATAGTCTTTTAGCTTTACCATTCATTGTTCTGGTTCTTCTTCAGCCTGCATGTTGAAGTCAGGAAGACTTTGACACACCTCATCCAATACTCACGCTAGTGTAGCCTTCTTGTTTTCTGCTTCCCTCTTCTTCTGTTCAAATTCTTTCAACTGTGCTTCGAGGCTCTTCACTCTGCTTCATGGTATTCTCTAACTGCACATGTGTGTAGCTATCCTGTTCTCGGATCTCCTTCATGAGTGCCAATTGACAAAAATGTAGCTCCGACATAGACAGCTTGGTGTAATTGATCTCAACTATCATGCTCATATGTGATCGAGATGCTACATCAGTTATTATAAGGGCTACACTTGGTACTTGTCCTCTATTGTTTCTAGCTGGCAATTGTCTAGTATCTGGCTACGCGCCTACTAGGGCACTGCTTGTTGCAGTGCCTGTCACGGTTCTTTCCAATAACGCCTTATGTTTTGCAACTCGTTGTGCTATTCCAGTGAGCGCATCAAGATGTGTAGCTGCAAAATCTACCCATTTTCTGGATAATACCTCTATCGAATTTGTTAAAGCCTGATCAAGCTCTTCAATCGTCAAAGCTATCTCTTCGATGATATTCTTGCCCTTTGATGCCTTAGTTTTCTTTCTGGGATGAGGCTTAGTAACTTCCTCTTCTTTTGGGGACTTGCGCTTATCCGGGTGATGAGGGTCTGAGATGGTCTTGACTAACTCCTCTTCTTCGTCATCAGCTCCATCATCTCCACCATGGTCACCTCCACTCTGCTGTGACTCATCTCGTTCTTCGCTCTCTTTTGGTGGGTCATTTTGCTGCGGCTAGCTAGGACCTATGCCCACATATGTTACAGGAGGGACTGGTATGTTGGGCCTTGTTCCTGCATCCTTCATCCATTCGGACGATGACTGCTGAACTACTGCGAGGATGTCTTCCTGGTTCACTATGTATGGTATCTTCCACCATGTATGTTTGTTATCTACGCGGGCCTGGATAAAGACATTATGGATGTCATCCTTGAAGTCAGCCACTCCAGTATACTGAGAAAATAGCTCATTACTGAGTCGCAATGTTTTCAGGATCTCATATGTGATATTCATTGAAAAGAAGGCAAACCCGTAGTTTGTCACTTGCTGCAAGGCTTTATCCAGTGAAACCCAAAGAGATGCATACCTTGCTGCACCAGGCATCTCCGGAGGCACATCAACAAACTATGCCTTGGTAGGTTCTCTCCATCCTACCAGTGCAATAAGCACTAACAACCATGAATAGTGAAAGGCTTTACCTTTCTCCTGTGCATCGCGGGCATCTGTAAGGAATTCCCTAGCAATGTAATTTGTCTATTTGTAACTGTAGCCTTCAGCACAGTTCGCAACAATACTGACAATCGGGGCAGGTACTTCATTAGGTCTGCACTTCCACATTAGTTTGCATGCTAGGAGTTTTGCGGCGAAGCGAATGTTATGTTGATGAATAGTCATTGTTTGATAGCCTCGGTTTCCTTTCGTCAAACCAAAGCGGTCCTTCATGTGCTACGCCAGCTTCGTATCCTCGTGCTTTCCGACAAACTCAATTCCAGGATCAGGCCCTTCCTTTGGAAAGCCTATAATCCTATGAATTAGCTCTCCATCGATAGCAATTGTCTGGCTTCCTATCCATAGGTGCCCATCATGCACCAATGCCAATAACTAATTGACCACCATGGTAACCTACATGCTACGACCAAAGTGGGGGACATTCAGCATCTTCAATAAGCCAGCTTGCTCCAAGCCAGCAACCCACTGCTTTACTTCAAGAAACGTCGTTCCAACCTCCGGATAATGGACAGAGTGCAAGTATTTCCCAGGTGCGAACTACAGAAACTTCCCATGATCATTCGTATCATGGTCTGCGTACTTGAGCTGGTCTAATATTCATGTCATCATTCCGACCAACTTCACACCCTGTGGCAGCGAAGGGGTGCATAACGTGAACTTGGTTGTCCGTCGAGGTGGCTGAACTCCTGGTCGAACAGGTGGGAGATACGGTGGACCCTGCTGTGCAACGTTCTCATCCTCACTAAAGTCTTCGAAATATTTAGGTGGGAGCTCTGCCGAACCAAGATGATTCATGGGATCATCCGGTGTCTTTCCTGATGGCTTGTGCCTCTCTTCGTTCCGCTTAGAGCGAAATTCTGCCTTAAACTTATTTCTGGTAGATCGTGTCTCCATTGGTTGATTCGGCGCTGGGGAAGTCTCTTAACGAGGTGCAGATGCAGGTGGGTTTCTCATAAGGTTCTGCAGACCCCTCTCTCTAAATTCTCTCAACAATTGCTGGACTTCGCGATCAGCTAACATGGACTCAACTCAAGAAAATGCGTAATGTGAAATTCGTAGGCCTGGGTGGCTTATTATGAAATCCAACAATGAAATATTCCATAACTGTGCATTAAAGACACCAAATATGACTGAGCGGCGGTAGATCTTGTCCAAATGGTGCTAGATTCCTCAAAATCTCATCATTACAGGCAGTTAATGTAGTTAACGTACCGGTGCCGCCAAATCTGATTTTTTTTCCGAAGGTCGCATTGTAAGCTTCGACACACCTTTCTTCTTCGGCACTACCACTAACTTCAACTTCGCCATAATAAGGACCTTCGACACATCCTGCCACAAGCTTCGATAGGACTTTGAACTTTGACCCACGACATAATTTCTTCCACAATCTTCGACACTTCGTAAATTTTCCAACAATCTGCCAAAGCTCTCTGAGAACAACTTTATTATAGTCTAGTGCCCAATTTCAACTGTTCTTGGTACTTAGACTCTTCTTCTTGGTATTACTTCTGATCGGATGGTACAGGCCCGTCCCTATACTTCTTCAATCTACTTCCATTCAACATGGAAGGCAAAATTTCTCCATTCAATTTAGCTAACTAAATTGCACCACCATCAGTAACTTTTTGAACTATGTATGGTCCTTTCCAATGTGTCTTGAACTTACCTGGGAACTTTATGAATTTACTGTCGTACAAGAGCACAAGATCACCATTCTAAAAGTGCTTCTTCTTAATGTGTCTATCATGCCATACTTTTTCTCTAGCTTTCTGTACTTGCTGCTGGAAACCTGCAATGAATCTGTCTTCTTCTAGTTGTTGTATCTTCACCAGCCTTTCATTCAACACGGTTGGAACATCCATCCCTGTGAAGGCAGATATTCTAAGGTTAGGAACAATGTCCTCCATGGGCATAATTGCTTCTTGCCCATATACCAGCCTAAAAGGTGTGTGGCCTGTCAACTTCTTGCAAGTGGTTCTATAAGCCCATAATACTGCTGGAATTCTGAGATCCCAATCATTTCTGTTAACATTGCAAACCTTTGTCAGAGCGTTCTCAAGGATCTTGTTAAAGGCTTCGACAGTTCCATTTGCTTGAGGATGGTAGGAAGTACTCTTCTTATGATACACTTGAAATTCTTCGGTCAAGGCTTCAATAGTCTTATTCAGGAAATGTGATCCTTGATCACTCATAAGAATTCTAGGACACCCGAACCTAGACAAGATATTATCAAATATGAACTTCGTAGCTGTAGCAATGCTACAGTCCTTGACTGGTTGAGCTTCGGCCCAATGAGTAAGGTAATCAGTTGCTGTAATAATGTACCTTGCTCTAGATTTCTTTGTAGGGGGATTGATTGGTCCAACAAAATCAATAGCCCAATTGTCAAATGCTTGTAAAGTTACCTGTGGAACCAGAGGCATCTCATCCCTCCTGGATGGTTTTCCTGTCCTCTGATAGATATCAAAGCTGTGGCAATACTCTCTTGCATCCTTATGAATCATAGGCCACCACAATCCAGCTGTCAGAATCTTCTGTGCCATAGCTCTTCCTGCATAATGACCTCCGACTGCTCCAGAATGTGCCTCATCCAAAATAAATGGCTTTTCATGCTCCAGGACACATCTGCGCAGTATTTCATTTGGTCCCATCTTATATAGCTATCTTGCTATCAAGTTAAAGTCAGCTGCTCTAACCACCAGCTGCTTCTTCTGCTCTGTTGTCATCTTAGAGGGTGCAAAACCTGTAGACAAGTAATGAACAATATCCTGAAAATAGTCATCGACCATCTAGATGGAAAACAACTGGGCATCAGGAAGACCTTCATCCAAACTAGTGGGCTCTTCTCCTGACTCGAGCCTCGACAAGTGCTCAGGCCTCAGGTTAAGTCTTCCTAGATTAACTATGATCTCAAAGTCATACTCCTGAAACAAAATCAGCCATCTGCATATCCTTCCACCTAACACAGGCTTGTTAACCAAATACTTCAAAGCAGAATGGTCACTGAACATCTTAAAATGAGATCCTAACAAATAATGTCGAAACTTCTGTAAGGCATAAACCATAGCTAGACCTTCTCATTCTGTCGTAGTATAATTCTTTTCTACTGTGGACAATTTTCTACTTGCAAAAGCAATAGGGTGATCAATATTACCTTCACCTGACTGAGCCAATACTATACCTAAAGCAATGGAAGATGCATCGAAATGAACATGGAACTCCTTACTCCAGTCAAGGAAGACTAAGATAGGGGAAGTTACCATCTTTTATTTCAAAATATTCAAGCTTTCCTGACATTCAGGTGTCCACTCAAACTTAATATCTTTCTTTAATTTCTTTTCCATAGGGGCTATAATCTGAGCATATCCTTTAATGAATTTCCTATAATATCCAGTATGACCAAGCGTAGTGCGAAGTTGCTTAACAGACTTCAAAGGTGGTAAGTTCACAATAATGGCTATCTTCGCAGGATCCACCATCAATCCTTGCTTGCATACAATGTGACCTAGCAGAATTCCAAAAGGTGCACAAAAGAGACACTTCTTCAGGTTTAATGAAATCTAATGTTGTCTACACTTATCCCGCATAAGTCTTAAACTGGTTATATGATCCTTCAATAACCCAAAGATAATCCAATCGTCAAAGTAAACTTCCAAGAACTTATGAATAAATTCCTTAAATGCAGATATGACTACTCTGGAAAACATAGCAGGTGCATTCTTCAATACAAAGGGCATAACAGTATACTGAAAAGATCCCATTTTTGTAGCGAAGGTTGTTTTATGTCGATCCTCTGGAGCAATTCTGATCTGATGGTAACCTAAAAATCCATCAGTGAAAAAATACACTTCTTGACCTTCGACATTGTCTAAAACTTCATCTGTAAAGGGAGTAGGAAAAGGATCATGTAAATAGGCATCATTCAACTTCCTCAGATCAACACAGATTCTGATTTCTCCCTTGGTCTTCTTTTCTTGTACTACCATAGGGCTGATCCATTTGGACTCTTCGACAGGCTCAATGATTCCTACAGCGAGCATCTTATCTAGCTCCATCTTGACGTTTTCTTTATACCTAGGATTCAGCCTATAAGGGCGCTGCTTCACAGGCTTCGCATCACCTTTCAAAGGGATTTTTATCACTCCTATATCACCAAGGATATCTTTCATTTCTGAGAACTTCGTCAGAAATAAGTCCTGATACTCATGGAGGAGTTCAGTCACTTTGCTCACCATTTCTTCATCCCAATAATCTCCAATGGTAGCGTACTTAGGCATTTATTCTGATCCAATGTTTGCTTTCCTTGTCTTTAAGGGCTGAGTTACTTCAGGTGATTCGATTGCTGGTCCATGTACTTTGCAATGTCCTTCTGACTCAGGAATATTAATGTTGTGAGGGTCATCATCTTCATCAATGGCGAGGTTATAGTATTCTACTGCATTAGCTTCTTGTTCCTTCCATTCAGGTTGGTACTCGGCTATTTCTTTATCATCAAACACCTTAGTATGGCTCAACCTAATAGCTGCATCCAAAGCAGGGAAAACCTCAGTAATAGAAAATGTGAGCACAAAACTATCAGCAAGGCTAACCCAACTTACAGTACCATGGCGAAGCTCCGCCTCCGCATACCAGTTCTTTGCTATAGGTTCTAGAGTGTGTACAAACCTATGTACCCATTCTTCACAAGGTACATGTTTCCATGCTTCATAACACTTCTCCAAATGTTCATGAGGGCTGGTCTTACCATTAAATCTGCTTCGTACCTCCTGAGGTTGATCCATGAATCTCAGATGAAGAATCTTTTGACAGGCGCTCCAACTATGAATATACTTTTTATGACCATTCCACCATCTTGCAGTTGTGGCTCTAAATACTGAATCTAGAGTCTCTATTTTCTATGAATCTGGTACTTGTTCTGAGAATTGTACAATAAAATATTCTGGGTCTGTCAAGCCATCAAAAGCAGGTAAGTTTCTTGTCTATGAGCCAACCCATCTGATAGACTTAGTAATTCTTGCACATCGATGTCCATGTAGCTCATAAAGTCGATCCAGCCAATTCTCTAGGCCTTCGTCTGAATCAGTCATGCAAGAACTGTCACACTACCAATCCATTATTCCTTCAGGAGTAGGGTTAACATAGTGTTCTTCTTTAGCTGTGATGTTGTAAATATGATCCAAAACATCCTGATCTTCATCTTTGACTGGCTCTATATACATTTCTCCTTGAGAAGGGTCCAACAGTACTATGACTCTCAAGCCTTTTCCTTCAAAAGTCATCTGTCTATTCTTAAGGTTGATTACTACATCATTGTCTAGTGCCCATTCAATTCCTAGCAATGCTGGATAGGGGTTGCTATCATCAATTATTTCAATGACTTCAAAATCTGCTAGGGTACTGACTCCATCAATATCCACTGGTACACTAGGGAATCTTCCCAAGGGCACAATATTCTATTGATTAGATAATATCAAATGTATAGGGGACCATTCAAGCGTAGGTTTTCCCATTTGTTCCCATGTCTACTTAGTTAGAACATTCACTTCTGATCCTAGGTCTAAAATGATATCAGTCATGTCATAATCTCCTATCTGAGCATGCAATCTCATTTCTCTTCCAGTCCTTCTAACTCTATTAACAGTTTTTTCTCTATCAAAATTTCGCTAAGGTTCGCAAGACGCAATAACATTCTGTAACTCATTCAAAGAACTCTTATTTATTAATAGCTTCATATAACTCTATAAAAATGATGTCAGTGTACTTACTTGATCTGGAGAAGCTTCTTGAAACTATAGCTACTAATAATGCCGTTGCGTAGTTGCTACTGATGTTCTCAGATCAGCAAAGTCTTTTTTAGCTTCCATAAATGTTCCTTTTTCTCGTCCAACATCGAAGGCTAGAATTTTCTCTGGGGTCTTACGAACCCAAGCCTCGTCAGGCTGTTTCCCATTATTCTGCACCTGTGTCGTAGTTCCACTCCTGGTAACAACGTTAATGGTTGGGACAGGTATTTTCTCTACAACAATCATCTGAACATTCTGAGTAGGAGTGCCATTTCTTTCTTGTATCTTAGCTATCAACTATGGGCATTGCTCAATCACATGATCTACTGCTCTGCAATATCGACATGTCGTAGTTGGGTTCTAATAGTCTCTAGCTACATGTCCTGCCTGATTACAGTTATAGAAAATAATCTGGCCTCGTCCTCTTCCAGGCATACCACTATGACCATGACCTCTGAAATTATTTTGACCTAGTGTACCACAATGGTACCCATATCCATCATTGGCTTATGCATCGGTTTGTACCCTATAAGCATCATAGGTTCGCTCTCTCATGAGGTCAAAGCTACGACATTCGTCTTCATTGTGTCCAACTGATT
Source organism: Pseudotsuga menziesii (assembly GCA_001517045.1). Taxonomy (NCBI): domain Eukaryota; kingdom Viridiplantae; phylum Streptophyta; class Pinopsida; order Pinales; family Pinaceae; genus Pseudotsuga; species Pseudotsuga menziesii. The sequence goes on from LPNX010419205.1 coordinate 201,708, forward strand.
TACAGAACTTGCTGTAGGGATTCTTAGGTACTTGAACATATCTCTGCAGCAGATATAAAACTTTAGGTCGATGCTGGCTAGTTGTTCTATAGATCTCACAATATAGGACATTAGGGTTAAATGGGTTTGGTGCACCAGTATTCAAATAATTTCTTAATGTAGGACATTGTTCGTTGTCATGACCTTCTATCTTACATCATGTACACCACACCTCTTCTTGAATAGATTTCCATTTTTTCATGTCGTGAAGCTCCAAAGCCATTTCTGCTAACTGTGCCTGTATCTAGGCTATTCCAGAGTTGTCTCCAACAGGAGTTGTTTCAAGTTTCATTGCAATTTCCAACGCCTCTTGCTGATCAGCAACCTTCTGTTGCATAAGCGGAGTCCTAATATGAGGCAATAGTGCTGCAATGAACCATTATTTATGTTGTTTTGGTCCAATAGTGAAGCTAACTTGATCCAACAGAACCTTGAACCTCTGATCAAAGTCCCAAACTGATTCACCATGCTTCTGCTGAATTTCTTTCAGTTCAGTTATACACTGTGACTCTGATTTAGGCTTATTGAATTCTTTGATCATTGCTTTTTTAATATCATCCAAGATATAGTTCTGAGTATTGGAAAACTTCATGAAATAGGTCAAATCTCAGTCTCTGAAAGAGGTGAGCAGCTGCGTTGTTCTTGTATTTTGATCCATAATATTCTTAGCAGTCCAAACAGCTTCGCATAAGAACCAAAACTGCTCTGGATCCTCTGATCCAGTTCCTTTAAAAACTGGGAGCTTGATATCATCATTCATATGGGCCATAGTGAATCGAGGGGGGGTAGGAGGGGGAGGAGGAGGGCTGGTAATAGCGGGGGGGGGGGGCTTACTGAGGTAGACTGACCTACGATAGGACTACTCAGGATAGGGTTACTTTTAGACTGCGAAGGGTTCTCAGGGATAACAGATCTTCACTACGGAGTTATAGGAGGGTTTCTAACAAAAGGGGTTTCTTCATATTCTTTAGGAATTAATGAGGTATCATCAGTATTCTGGCCTAGGCTATAGGATTCAATATTTTTCTTGTATCTTTTACCGTTGCAAAGAAAAACACTTTTCTCATCGAAGTCACTTTCGCTTCCAAACATAGGTTAGTAGCAATAAATCTAGCAATCTAATTGGATAAGCAATATGCCTTTCTCAGCCAAGAGCATTTTAATTTTTAGACTTAATGAATTCAGGTACTTACCCCTTGGTCCTTTGAAAAACTGTCTTTCTGCTTCGCTGAAAGACGTATGTGTGTCGATGGTGAACTCCGTCACAAATGATTCAAGGGTGCATGTTGTCCAGAAGTCAACAGCTCTTGATACCACATTTTTCACACTTTTCAATAGCTTAATTCTTTCTGGGGTCCAGTCAGGAGACTGATCTTCTTTGAAGTTTGTCTTTCTTTATGTCAACTTAGATAACCACTGGTGCAATTCTATGTGGATACCGGCAAAGAAAATTTCATAAATATCAGTAAAAACGTACCTTTGCAAGAAGTCGTATGAGCTATGACGAGTGTCCTTATTCTCTTGTTTAGCAAATTTTAGACAAGTATCTCCAACCCAGTCACTGATTTATTTTACTGAGGGCCTCCAAATCATATCCCTCTAGGTATGACGTAGATCCCTCTTGAAGCAGATACTGGTTCAACCGGCAATGGAACCAATTTGTTGGGCTCTGGGGTATATCTAGGTTCTTATGCTTTTATCTTCGCACCAACAAACAGACCCACAGTGTTGGCTCTTTCGGCAACAACCTGTGAACAGGTTGCAATCTCACCCAAAACAGATATGGGGTGCCGCAGAATCATGTTTCTGCAGGCGAAAGAGGGATATTACTGTACCTTTAGCCTTGTCCAAGACATTTCACCCTTGTAACCTAGGGTCCGGGGTTACCAACTTACTACTAACTTGCATACAATCAGCTTTTACAGATAATGGAAAGAGAACAGGAAGAAAGTCTTGACTTACCTGATTAACAATGGTTGATCCAAGCTTGATATTCTCCCACTCCAATCTTCTCCAAATATTCTAGGGATGCTTCTCTTCACCTGCAAAGAGCCAATTATTCAAGCAATATCTCATACACATATAAACCAAAGGTTAGATGAAAAGAATAATAATAACATCATTGAACACATTCATTAAACCGATATACATGAGATAGATACAATACAATATTGGAAGAAGAATTCTCTTTATTAACAAGAGGTGAATAGGTAAGAATACAACCCAGCTTCTGATACAAGGACTCCTCTGCAACCGAGGACTCTGAGTTTTACTGCTCCAAGACTCTGAAGATATACCACCAGCATAACTTTGCTCTCCAAAAATTTATTGATTAGCCCCACTCCAAGGCCTCTATTTATACTATGGGAAATATAGTGGTTTTGAAGCTTGGGATGGTTGAGATAGTTGGGATAGTTATGGATTAGAGCCCAAATAATCTAATATATTCTCTATTTATATTTTTTAATGTTGAATTAAGGTATATTCTGGTATTAATATAGGCAACTCGTGTATGACATGTGTGTTTCTTGAAGGAAACTCGCGTATGCAAGTATACGCAGGTTGCAATGCACATCGTCGCATATGAGTTGCAATGCACATAGTTGCGTATGAATGCCAAAACTCGGAATACAAATATATAAGGCTCATCTGAGTATAATGCATCAAAGCTCATGCACATCTATAGAGTTTTGGCCACTTCATCCAAATTTCACTTTTGTGTACTGACATGATGAATGTTAGCACTCGGATGGAGAAGTGCCATTTTGGTTGGTAACAACATGTACCTATACCAGTAATTAAGAAAAAATATGCATGTTTTAACCATTGTTATGCAATAATCATAATATCCATGAGGATTTTCCTATAGCACAAGGTAAGAACATACATTCATTTCATTAAATAAATATGAAATATCTATCCAACACATATTTGCATGCATATTTCTTATCTTTCACAAGGTTTCCATAAGAATAGTTCATCTCACTATTCCTCTTGATGAACCCTATACAACTATCCCAATCCATAACACTTCCCCCAATAAACATGTTGCTGAGGCCCCAACACACCTTATAAGTTTTCTTAACATTTGTCTTTAGGACAACCCATTTTTTAGTTTGATTTATCTTAGACCTTTATGATGCAAGAGCGTTGAGGTGGAGCCAACAATGTGACATGCTCATCACATGCTGTGGCTATTTTGGATTGTTGAGTCATGAGTTTGTTAGCCTTAAGTTGTAAGTAGTATGAAATCATGCCAATGATGACTTTTTGCGAGGAGATTAGGCTGCAGGTAGTTTGTTAGGATGGTGATACTTCCATGATGAGCAGGAGTCACTTGTTTTATGTTTCTAGGGCCACTCTGTGGGGGAGTGGAGTAGATAGGTATCAAGAAGGGGTTCTCAATTTTTGGGAGGATTCTCGATTTGGGGAGTTCTCAATTTTGGAGAGTCTCATTATTGGGAGTTGGTTCCCATTGTAAATATTTTGAGACGCTGAGAAACGAAGAATTGTCTCTGTGTTTTCTTTATTGAATTAATAGAGAATTAGATGCACGTTAAAGTGTTCAAACTATCTTTGAATGAACTTATTATGATTGTGTGAGTTGAAGAGATGCATATGTGTTTGAGTATTTCAATTAGCAGTAGAAGCACGTGTGTATGTGTCTGACTAAACAGTGTATGAGGGATTGAACGATTCTCTAGTCAATCACATAGAACACGCAGTATTTTGCAATTAATCTTGTCTGTAGGGGATGGATGGCTAAGATCTAACCTAGATATAGATTTGCAGCTAGGAGTAATTTCACAGTGTGAAAATTTGCAGTAGATAACGTAAGAACTCATCGACAAAGTGAGAGTTGATCGTCGTGAAGGAAAGGGATATCGACGGTTTGGGTGACACCCTGACAAGATCGATGGTCATGGAGGATTGTGATGGGTGAACTAGCATGAAGGAAAGGACAGTTCATGTGTGTGAAATCCCATTCAAACCCACCTTAGAAATGTTGATGTCCATCATCATTCAAATCAGATGGCTATGGAATATTTCACTGATTGAACAAGTGGAAGAATTAACGACCCAATCGGGTGAAAAATTTGTATCCAATCGACCTTATAGTCGGATTGGAATCTACCCTTGTGAAATTTGGAGGATCCTGTTGGCTGTATTGGTAGAAGTTAGTGGAGCCACCAACTTTGGGGCTTGGTAAGCCAGGTAGTAGACTATCTAGAGACTTCCCATGAGGGAACCGAACACCAATTTTGGTATTAGAGAAAGGTTAAGCTCCTGAAGAAGGATGGTTGCATTAGAGGAAATTTCAACTCAAAATGATCCTTTTAAATTTGATTCAAATTCCATGCCATCATGTGTTAGCCAATGAAATTTCTTTAAATTTGAAATACCTTATAGTTCTTATACATTTTCTTAATATAAATTTGGGGATAGGTATCATAAAAAAACTACCTTTTTTGTTTGTATTTTCGACATATCTCCCCATGATTTTACTCAAATTTCGATCGGGAGAACTCGATGGATACGGGATTAAATTCCACATCCAACGAGTACCCACTCGACATACTTTTGACAGACCCTGCTACCCTAGAAACAAGAAATACCTGAAAAAATGTGATGATGATGTCATCATCACATTTTTTTCCAGGTATTTCTTGTTTTTGGGGTAGCGAGGTCTGTCAAAAGTATGTTGAGTGGGTACTTGTTGGATGCGGAATTTAATTTTGCATCCAACGAGATCTCCTGATCAAAATTTGAGTAAAAACACGGGGATATATGTCAAAAATACAAAAAAAAAGTTTTTTTTTTCTTTTCTTCCTCCAAAATTAATAAATATTATTTTATTATTTTAACTATTATTTTATGAATTATTTTTAGGAGGCCCATTTTGAGTTGAAATTTCCTCTAATGCATGCATAGGCAGAAGAGGTCCTAGTAGAGGTCAACCAGAAGAAAACATGGAGATTATGGAAGAAATGAGAAAACTACGAGCACGTATGGGGGCCATGGAGACTGACAGATGAAGAGATCCATATGTTGGAGAAGTGAGTGAGATATAATATGAAGAACAATGAGAAGAAGTGGAACCCATGCAAGAAACACCTGAGCTAAGGTATTTTACATTGATTCTAGGAGCAAATTTAAGGCCGAAACCTGAGTTGTATACCTACAAGGGAAGTCTCGTTGCAAAGCACCTCATTGACTAGATTAGTGAGATGGATAAGTACTTTGAATATGAGGAGATTTAAGAAGACAAGAATGCTAGAATGGTAGTGAAAAATTTGAAAGGGCATGCATCATGATGGTGGGATAGTGTGTAAGCATAAAGAAAAGGGAAGATTAATCCATTGTGTTATCACTATTTTTCGCTCGACAGGAGATGGCGGAAAGGCAAGGCAGAGCGACCACAACCAAGAACACATAAAAATTCTAGTCGCAAGGTGACTAAGAAATTTGTTAAAAGAGATTGTGTGTCTATAATGATGATCAAAGGATGAGCCAGATCGACGGTCGAAAGGATTTTCATGAATACCACAAGCACAATCAAAATTGTCTTTACATCCTCGCGAAATGGCGTTAAAGAGACCACAGGTTGCGCGGGCCACGATCGACAGAAGATATATCAACAAACGAGATCAATTATTTCATATCAAAGTGATTGTGAACATTTTGGTCTCCTGATATGAAAAATGAGTTAAATAGTGACAGTTGTTGATGGTGCAGATATCACCCAAGAAATATCTACGGTGGACGTTCTCTCCGCCAATGAGACATTCATGGGACAAATCATCTCAGGGGTTCACAAAAATTGGCACTTCGATACATGTGGGTGGTCGAGATTGAAGGGAGTTTCAGATCAAAAGATCCAAAATGATGGTATTCATCAAACATCATGGGAAGGAATATTCATAGGTGAAATGTAGGAATCCTCGTACGGTCTACTTGTCTCGAAAATACCCTATCAGTGAAAAATATCGAGACAAATGTGTGAAGATTCGAAGCGACCAAAAATTAAATACCTCGACACCATCATAGCATTCCTAGGATGAAGGAGCTGGCTCCACAACGTAGATAACCCTCTTGAACCCAAAGGTCACTGCATCAAGCATGCTAAAATCTAGGCAATATCTTGAAAGGTTGAATTGCACAGGGCCGATAGAGCTTACACATGAAACATGAAGATGATTACAAGAAGGAATACTCAGACACCATCATGAGGTGAAGGTAGATGAATGCAGATGTATTTTCCATATGCATGGAGCCTAATGGGCGAAGTAATTGGAACCGACACCAGGAGTCATTTCCATGGCCAACAAAATAGAACCGTAGTACAAAGGAAGGCATGATTGGGATCTCCACATCAATGCAGGATCCAAAACCCGCATGCCCACTCATGCTATTTCTAGGCTACTCGATGGTGAAGTGTGTGGGCATGCTGACAGGTAATCGTCATATCTAGATTTCAAGCTTTATATAATGAACTATTCTTAGAGACATTAAGAAACAGAGTCTTGATGAAGGTAGAATGAAAGCTGGGAAAGTCGAGTGCCAGCCTACTGTAACTCCTAAAATCCTTGAAGGAGGCCTTCGATGGTTCCTGTGTTCACAAAGTTGGTTTGTCGGGGTGTTTTCTCGGTTGGTAAACCTTGGCCTAGAGTCCCACTATTCCTAAGTTCTCATGATAGGGGAATTTCAACCATCATGGTAGGGACATTCATTAAATTAGAAGATCCTTCCAGCATCATCGAGGTCATGAAAAGGATGTTCATCACATTGGATGGACCTCCTAAGGCTAGTGAGGGAATTACCATCACAATAAAGGGTTGCACCCCAATAGAGGCTATGCCTAGAATTTCCTGTCCAATGGGAATCCCTCCAAATCTTCCAGACATGGTCACTTCCTCCAAATCCCCAACATGTGGTGACCATTGCTAGTGGCATTTCATCTAAGTGAATGCTCGGACTGGAGGAGGGGGGCTCCAAAGTCTTCATCACCGCCTTCATGCATTCCATGTTCCAACTTTATCTAGGGTGGTGAAGAGGTTGAAGACACACCCCACTGTATTTCCTGCAAGAGGATCCTCTTCATGGGAGGTAAAGAGTACAAGAATGACAAGCCACTTCAGAGGCTTGGTACTTCCAGGAGAAATGTGGCCCTTCTTCAAGTACCCTCATATGAAACTGTTACTAGGATGGGGGGGATCTTTGAGGAAGGATGAGCACAGAAAGAACAAAAAATTTCTTGATGGCTATGATCCCATGTAGAAAGGTGCCTTTGAGCGTAGAACAAACACAAATCGCCCAGAAAATACACAATGCAGACTCGACAGAGAAGTAAATGGTTCGAGCCCAGTCAATAATGAGCCACCGAAAGGCGTCCTAAGCCATAATTTTCAATTCCAACGATCTCAGAGCCAAAAATGTCACGCTTCCATTCAGACCAAGCATGCATATTGGCTCCATAATTTTTGTTTGATATATGAAAATTGTGGCAGATACGCCACATTATAGTTAGTTAGCATTTGATCGTGATTTGTAACCAGCGTCTCACCCTATTTCAAGATTAATATCAGGGTACAAAAGTGCTATAAAAATACTACCGAAAAGGGATAAAAGGGTTGTTGGTCCTGGTTGGAACCCAAGAGGTTTATCTTTATGTAACTGGACCCATTTTTAATACAAGGAACATATATGGATGCCGACCTATGGATGTGAGAATTCCTGTGCATTTCTTAAGTTGCAATTTGTGCTTTCCTTTCCTTAGGTGCATGTGTTTCTGGTTATCTATTTACATTTTGTTTTCTTCATGTCATAGACTTAGTGTATAAGGGTTTGGAATTCATACTCATATGCTGTTGTCGTTGTTTTCGATATCCACCAAACATTTCCTCCAAAGTTGGTGCAGAATTATCCCTTGTGTTTTTCTACATCGACTGGTTGTCATCTTTTTTCATTTATCGCCAGAACTTAACATATTGATCATGAGCGAGGTGTTATCTTTCTCTTGTACACATTCTCTGTGCAGACTGCTCCACATTTCCTTTGTATTTTTTACTCCATTCCCCCAACATATCTCATCTCATTTCCATTGCCAACCTTCGAAAACTTACTTTGTGACATTATGTTTGGCCTTGTTACACATCTATGAGAGATCCCTCTTTGGAATTGGAGAATCTAGCTCCCTTTCCTAAAGTGGTTTTGCTGTTGTCCCGGGGTATACCCTTCATAGCCTCAGGGTGGGATTCTGGGTGCTAACAAATTGGCACCGTTGCCGGGGATGAAATTGAAAATCATCCCTGGGAAGAACGATAGAGATTCTAATGATGATGGGTCTTTGTGGGAAAACAGATACCCCTGCATGTGAAAATATTTTATCATTTTCCCTAGCAACTCCACATTAAAATTTGTAAAGAATCACTCCAATGGAGAAATCAGCAGCCGAAAAGACCGACACGAAGAGGAAGGTTCAAAACCTCCTACAACTATGTGCGATAGGGCCGTAGACTAGAATGTCGATGGTCAATGACAAATCGAGAATCCAAAAGAAAATGACTCTTTCACCCTGTGACTTTCATAAACCCATGTTTCTAATGCTATGATAACCCCACTAATGTCGTAGTACTAAAATTTAATTTTCCAAGAAGGAGTTGGCAGCTTTTGTAACATGTGTGGAATTCACTGTGAAGGCAAGGGTAGGCTTGAAGAGAAGACAAGGTACTTAAGATTCATCTTTCTCCAGATTCACATCTTGTCTCTTCTTGTAAATATATTTTTCTCTATTCCTAAGTTTGTTAGAACAGCCTCTCATGGCTTATTTCACCCTAAGAAAATTCATGAGTTCACTCCTGTATATCCTTCCCTACTAATGAAGAATATCTCTTTGTCTTGTACATCTGATTTTAGTCTAGACCCTCCACCTGAGACCCCTGACATTAGAAAGGATCCTGATAGGCGCCATGATGCCATTTCCAAGAGCCTATTGTTTCCACAAGACTCTGCTACACCCAATACCCAAAGCTGATACATTCCTCTTTGCCTGCCTTAGATCCTTCATGATTTCTATGCAAAACACTATAAATACCTCCCTGAGTTTGACGGAGAATCTGAAGGCATTACAGCTGAGAAACATTTATTGGATTTTGAATATTTTCTTGATATTTTCGAGATAGAGCATAATGATGTTTGTATGAGAGATTTTTCCCAATCTTTGCAAGGCTATGTCAAAAAATGGTTTAGACATTTGTAGCCGGAATCCATCAATATGTGGGAGGAATTTTATCATGTGTTCCTATATTTTTGGGGTCAAAGGAGGTCACTAGATGAGGTGCTCTCAGAGTTATATTCTATGAGAAAAGGCAAAGGTGAAACTACGTCAAGTTTCAATAGAAGGTTTGCAAGTTTCTATTATGGCGTGCCCAAAGAAATTCAGCCCTTAGAAGGTGCTACAAAACTACATTATGCGTCTATTTTTCCTCCCAATTTGTATTTGTTTCTATTGGAAAGAAAATCGGCATCATTATAGAGAATGTTTGCTAATGCATTGGACGTCGAAGAAAATTTTGGATTGTTGGGAAATATTTTGGACTAGGGCAGTACTAATGAAAATGACGAGGAGTTGGGTCGGGTAGAGGTGCATGAGACGTAGGAGAAATTCCCTTGGAAAATTGCATTTTCCTCCAGTATACAGAAAGAAGATCAATTAGGGGGTGGAAAGGTGGACAGTTTTATTAGTCCATTCTTTCAAGATTGTGACCATCCTGTCGTGATTTGCACCCATGGTGGCCTCGAAAAACATTGAGGCATGCCTATATAGGATGAATATGAGGATGACTAGTGGGACAAAATGCCTAGAGAAATAGTTGGAGGTCCTGTTGGCCTAGGGCTTAACTTAGAAAAGGACAATATTGATGGAATCAGGGCCTCTTCATACGTCCTGATCCCAAGGACCCCATATCAAGGGAAAATGTTTTTCCTGCTCGGCCCCATTAAGGAGGATGGATTCACCCTTGCTGGAGCGAGTTCGAAAGATGAAATTATGGGTCCGAAGGCCTAGATCCAAGAACATGGTGCCTCATTTGAAAAATTACTAAAGCACCCTTTACATGGTTCCTTTCGAAACCAACCCGATTGTCAGCAAAAGGGGTTATTTATTAAGCAATTTTCCCAAGGCAGGAAGATGACTTATTTCTTTGGATGCTGCAGTGTTCCTTATGGTCATGTCCCTGATTATACAGAAATGTTTTGAGACCAAGAAGGTCACCAGGAAGTAGGTGCTCCCGGTTCTATTGAGGAACACAATGCTACCTTTTCACTAGACTTGCAAGAAATGAGGTCATGAATTTTGGAATCTTGCACAAAAAGGTTGATGTCATGGGTACAAAGGATCAAGAAGACACCTCCCAAATTTTTTTGAGACATCACCTCTACATGATGTTTTAAGAATGGAAATTGGAATATTTCTGTCATGTCCAACTAATAGCTGAAGAATTTGGCAGCCATCAGGATTTCTACGATCCAGTAGCGAAATACATGGGGAAGTTGGAAGATGGTAATGTATGGTTAGATATTTATTGTAAAGATCAATTTATTTCTTATACCTCAGTGTTACTGAGTATTTTAGCAGTGTCCTTGGTACTGCACAAGATGGAATGGGATTTTTGGGACCATTTGCTTGGCTGGATCCAATAGAGGTTAGAAATTACTTGACCATGTGATGAATCCAATTATATAGGTAGGTAGGTAGGAATGAATAAGATTAACATTATGAGCATTTCCATTATAATAATATTTCTTGAGTGTCATCTTAGTTTTTCAATTATTTCTGTCATTTGGCTTGATTTTGGTCCTTTGGAGCATTTTGAAAGATTGCAACAAAGATGGAAGAACCTCCCAATGGATTTTGGCACTTGGTCTACATTTTTATTTGATACCTCATAGGGAGGATAGAATCCCTAGCTGGAGCCACTTGTTATCACTATTTTCGCTCAGTGAGAGATGGCGGAAAGGTAGGGTGGAGCAGCCACAACCAATAACACATAAACATTCCAGTCATAGGGTGGCCAAGAAATTTGTTAAAAGAGACAACATGTCTATGGTGACAATCAAAGGAAGAGCCAGATCGATGGTCAAAAGGATTTTCTGAAATACCACAAGCGTGATCAAAATTTCCTTTGCATCCTTATGAAATGGCATTAAAGTGAGTGCAGGTTCTGAGGGCCATGATCGATGAAAGACAGATCAACGTACGAGATCAATTTTTCTGGATCAAAGTGCTCATGAAGGGTTTGGTCTCTTGATCCGTGAAATGAGTTAAAGAGAAAAAACTGTTGATAGTGCAGATCTCACCCAAGAAAGTTCTATGGTGGACATTGTCTCCACCAATGAGACATGCACAGGACAAATCAACTCAGGGGTTCACGAAAATTGGTACTTCGATACATGTGGGAGGTCAAGATCGAAGGGAGTTTCAAATCGAAAGGTATAAAATGATGGTATTCGTTAAACTTTCTTGGAAGGAAGATTCAAAGGTGAAATGTATGACTCTGCATATGGTTTGGTTGTCCCAAAAATACCTTGTCAGTGTGAAATCTCAAGATAGATGTGGGAGGTATCAAGAGATAGAAAATTGAATACCCCTACACCATCGGAGAATTCCTAGGACAAACGATCTAGCTCCATGACGTAGATAACCCTCCCAAATCCAAAGGTCACTGCATCAAGTGTGTTGAAATATGGGAAATATCCTAAAAGGTTGAATTATAGAGGGAAGACAGAGCTTCCACATGAAGCAGGAAGACGATTATAAGAAGGAATTCTTGGATACTGTCATCGGGTGAAGGTAGATGGATATAGATGTCTTTTCCATATGAAGGTAGCCTAATGGGAAAAGTAATTGGGACCGACGCCAGGGGTCATTTCCATGGCCAACGAAATAGCATCGTAGTACAAAGGATGGTGTGAGTGGGATCTCCACATAAATGTAGGATCCAAAACCCACATGCCCACTTGTGCTGTCTCTAGTATACTCGATGGTGAAGTGTGTGGGGGTGGTGATGGGTCATTGTCATATCTATCTTTCCATCTCTATATAAAGCATGATTCTCAAAGCTATTAAGAAATAGATTCATGATGAAGTTAGAATAAAAGTTGGGAAATTCGAGTGCCAGCCTACTGTAAATCCTGAAATATTTGAAAGAGGCCTATGATGGTTCCTGTGCTTGCAAATTCAGTTTTTCAAGGTGTTTTTTCGGTTGGTAAACCTTGGTCTAGAGTCCCAATGTTCCTGAGTTCTCATGCTAGGGGAATTCCAACCTCCATGGTAGGGACGTTCATTGTATTAGAATATCCTTTAGACATCATTGAAGTCATGAAAAGGACGTTCATCACATTGGATGGACCTACTGAGGCTGGTGAGGGAATTACTATCATAATAGAGGGGTGCACCCCCGTAGAGGCCATGTCTAGAATTTTGTGTCCAATGGGAATCCCTCCAAATCGGCCAACATGGTCATTGCCTCCAAATCCCCAACACATGGTTATCATTGCTAGTGGCGCTTCATCTGAGCGAATGCTTGAACTATAGGAGGGGGGTCCAAAGTCTTCATCACCACCTTTGTGCATTCCACATGACAACTTTATCTATGGTGCTGAAGAGGTCGAAGACACACCCCACCATATTTATTGTATGAAGACCCTCTTCATGTGAGGTAACCAGTACAAGAATGACAAGCCACTTCATAGGCTTGGTACTTCCAGGAGCAATGCGTCCCTTCTTCAAGTCCCCTCATATAAGAATGTTACCAGGAGATGGGGGATATTTGAGGAAGGCTGAGCACAGAAAGAATAGATACTTTATTTTTGGATATGAACCCATGCAGAAATGTGCCTTTGAGTGCAGAACGAACACAAATCGCCTAGAAAATACATGTTGAAGACTCGACAAAGAAGTAAATGGTTTGAGCCCAGTATGCAATGAACCACCCAAAGGCATTCTAAGCTATCATTTTCAATGCCAACGAGCTCGGAGCCAGAAACATCGCACTGCCATTCAGACCAAGCATGGATATTTTCTCCATAATGTTTGTTTGATATATGTAAATCATGGTGGAGATGCCACATTCTAGTTGGGTATAATTTTGATCGTGATTTGGAACCCGCTCTCTCCCTATTTTGAGATTAATCTCAGGGTCCTGAAGTGATATAAAAATACTCCCACAAAGGGATAAAATGATTGTTGGTCCTTGTTGGATCCCGAGAGGTTTATTTTTATGTAACTAGACCCAATTTTAATACAAGGAACAGAGCTAAATGCCGTCCTGTGGATGTGAGAATTCCTGTGCATTTCTTAAGTTTTAGTCTATGATTTCCTTGCCTTATGTGCATGTGTTTTTGGTTATCTATTTACATTTTGTTTTATTCATGCCGTAGACTTAGTGTATAATGGTTTGGAATTCATAGTCATATGCTCCTGCCGTTGTCTCCGATATCCACCGAACATTACGTCCAAAGTTGGTGCACAATTCTCCCTTGTGGTGCTCTACATCGTTGGGCTGTCATCTTTCCTCATTTGTCACTAGACCATAACATATTGACCGTGACTGAGGTGTTATATTTCTCTTGCGGACATTCTCTGTGCAGACTGATCGACATTTCCTTGGTATTTTTTACTCCATTTCCCCAACATATCTTGCCTGGTTTCCACCACCAACCTTCGAGAAATTACTTTGTGACATTATGTATGGCATTTTACACATCTATGAGAGATCCCTCTCTAGAATTGGAGAAGCCAACTTCCTTTCCTAAAGTGGTTCTGCTGTTTCTGTGGGGTACACCCTCCACAGCCTTAGGGTGAGATTCTGGGTGCTAGCACATTGATCAAAAGTTGGTATAGAATGGTGGCTAAAATGAGGGCTAATGTTTTTCCCAAATATTATCTTCTAACCTTGTATAGCAGATGCAGAATATGAGATAGAGAGTGTTGAATTCTAGAGAGTATACTGAGGAGTTTTACAAAGTTAACTTGAGAGTTGGTTATGTGGAGGAATCAACAGAGAAAGCTGCTAGGTATTCCAATGGTCTAAGGATGGAGATTCAAGAAGAGATCAGTATGATAGCTCCTAGGATAGTGGAGGAGGCACATCAGTGTGCCTTGAGAGTAGAAGAGAAGGTAGTGAGGAAGCAGAAATTCAAAAGAGGTAGGAGTTCAGATAGAGGAAGAGGACAGGAAGCACGAAGAGGAAGATTTGCAACCCAGATAAGTGAGTTCAACAACTCTAACTAGCACAAGTAGGATGGTAGAGGAGGTGACTCGATAGGAAGAAGACCTTACCAAGGTGATAGAGGTAGAGGAAGAGGAATATAGGATATCTATAGGTGCTACAAATGCAACTACTTGGGGAAGAGATCATTTGAATGTACATAGAAAGAAGACATAGGGCATATATGAGCCTATGTAGCTTAGAAAGACTAGCAGCAAGAATAATAGACAGAGGATGAGAACTTGCCAGAAAGGGGCGAGGCTTTGATGGTGAACAAAGTCTTGTTGAATCTTGTTGAGTTGCAAAAAGACCACATTTTATTCATCTTTCCTATACCGTTTGTCACCTTATTCATATCTCATCCTTCCATAAAACCAGTAATATTCACCACTTTCATAATAAATATGGGTTTATATTATCATTTTCCAAATCATTTATTTTTGAGTATTTTGAGTGAATTTGTGGTTAATTATTGAGAAAAATAACATATTTTCATTATAATTTAAAGTTGGGCGAGTTTGGTGATGCTTACAGGTGTATTTGAAGACTTTAACAAGCTCAAAAGTGACCACATAGCATCTGATTCGAATTTCATCTTCTAGATGTGAGCTAACTTCAAGGAGAAGATCATGGAAATGTGGAGAGAATATCTCATGCCATATTTGTTAGAGAATTTTGAGGGATGAGTTGTAGATTTGTTGAGGATTTTGAGGGATAAGATGAGAGAATAGTGGATCTATAATTATGATCAATTATCTTGTATTCATGTGTAAATAGGATGGCTCTCTACTCATTTTTGTTAGAGGCCTCTCTAGTGGTTTGGAAGTACAGAATAGTTCAGAGTTAGTCATAGAATAGGATTTCTGATTGTTATGTAATGGAGATGATGCTTAATGCACATTCTTTGATTCCTCCATGTGAATATAGATTTTCAGCAATTGCTTTCTTATGAGTTCTTAGTATAGAATTTCAGTTATTTCTTTCTTATGCATTTTTAGTATTGATTTTATGTGAGCTCACCAGGTATTGTTAATTGCTTTATACTAGTTTATTTCATGCAATTTTAGTTCTTCTTTACTAAGTTAATTTATTCAATTTCCTATTTTTTGCAATTAGATTTATTCTTATGTCATTTTCTGTTTTCATAATTTAGATTCAATTTCAGTTACAGATTAAGTTCAACAGAACTCTACCCCTGCATATATTTTGTATGTACCTCACAATTCTATGCTCTCTCCAGGTTGACAATTAAATCATTGTATATCTGCTATAAATTGTTTAATGTTTTTACACAACATTTTGACGTCGTTTCCGGGGAGGTGCTAAAAGGGATAAGAGTTTAGATAGGTAGATAGCTCATTTTTATTAGATAGAAAGGGGGAGGGGAAATAGTAAGATGCAAGGATTACTTCACTACAGAATTTCTATGGTGTGATAGCCAGATGCATCCACTTTGGTGGGTCACCCCAAAGCCTTGATTTTTTTTTCTGCAAAGTATTTACTTTTCTGTAAGTAAGTGTTTTCTTTTTTTGCAATTACAAGTTTGTTTTATGCAAATTTCCCTTCTCATTTTTAGTTTGGATTGCTTTCATTTTTTTTGGTGCCTTTATTTTATACTAACTTATTTTTAATTTTGTATATGTTCATTTTTGTTTCGTACATATTTCTGTGCACTTTTTATTTCTGTTTTTGCAATTGTCTTGTACTAACCCGTTTCGGATTGTTTTCTTTTGGATTTGTCTGTTTTCTTTTGGATTTGTCATGTACTTGTTTTTCATTCTTTTAAGTATTTGATTTGATGAACGAAAGTTTGGATTTGGAACCACTCACTGAGATCCTTGCAAAATATGGGATATCCTCTTCCCAGGAAGAGGAGATCTTGACCACAATTAAAAGTGCAACCACTCCTCCAGAAGCAAAGGAAGAGTTAACATCTGAAGAGTTCTATACATTTGATAAGGAACAAGCAGGCACGAAAGAAAATGAGGATGAAGAAGGGATCTTGGGTGATCATCATGCAAATGAGAGCTGCATCGAACATTGGTTCCAAGTAAGTATCAGGTTAGTTCAATTTTGTTTTTGTTTTTGTTCTGTTAATTTACATTTACAACCCCTAATTTCTCAGAATTTTGAATATATTAGATTTCATTTTATAAAATCGTATGTAAATATTGTTTTACTGCTTTTAGATGTATGGTTCCACTGGAAATTTCACTATACCTAAATAATTACAAATTTTAATTAAAGTAAAGTGGGTAGGTTTTAGTTTTATTTCCAGTTTAATTTTTTTTAATGTTTCTAATTGCTAAACTTTTTTATTTTTAATAGTCTTAATTACTAGTTTTTATTTTATTAGGAATTAAAAAAATTCTGATATTTTAAATTTGAAAATTTATGAAATATTTCATCTTTCCATTTTTAATTTTTCATTTAATAAGTTTTTTAATCATACTAGGAATAAAAATGCATGAGGAATTAAGTTTTTTTTTCTTTCTAAATCTATGAACAATTAGAAATAAAATGAATTAATTAATAAACAAATAGAAAAAATATAATAAATCTATATAGTTTTTGTTTTATATGTTTTTGTTTGTTTTGTCTTTTTAAATAAATCTAATTTTCACCCTTTAGTTTGTATTTAGGAATATTTTAAAATAAATTTAAATAGGATATCTATTAAATTTTTTTTTTTTATTATTAAAAGTATATATGATATTTCTCAATTAATCCCCTAATTTTAGTTTTCTAGTTCTTATAAATTAATTAAAAAAAACCCTAATAATATTGAACATTTATACATAAAAAATTAAATCAAATAATGTTTCTTTGTTACTTTTTTAGTTTTAATTTTAATAAGTTAGTAATAAATATATATATTATTAAATTAACTAAACCTAGAATTATAAATGTTAGACATTAATATATATAAAATAAAGATTTTCAAAAAAACCTTATAATAAACATTATAATTATATACACACACATTAAAACAACATTATTCCTGAAACATTAATATAAATATTAAAAAGAAAAAAGTTCAAAAAAAAAAATTGTTCAGCCCTTGATACGCAACCCACAAATGCAAACGCAAACAACACTGCAAAAGAAAACGCAAACAACCTTGTAAATGACACAACCCTTTAGCCTTCCATTCGCTACCTGCAAACATAATATCATTTTTCTCCATATTTACGCTTGAAATAATTTCAATTGACTGTGTAAAAATCCTTCAGCTGCTATAGTATCTTAGCTAGGCCTCATTTGCACCAACAACATTTATTAAAACTTAGTTAAACCTGGTAGAACATTTGGTGAGATAAGACTGGTAGAACATTCTATTTTTTAATAATATGTCATCCCTTTTCAAAAATTTGAATTCAACATCGTATAAATATATGGGGTAAGCTAATCTAAACAAACAATGTTAAAGAATAATCTAAACAAACAATGTTAAAGAATAAATTTAAAACTCCATTTTATTCATTTTATGAATGTATCATCAATACAAATTACCAATGACAAAAGTTATTTGATAAAAATGATTTGAATAATCGTTATTTCATGTGAATGTACTAGGACTTATTTTAAATGATTTGAATAATCGTGCCTAATAAAAAATCTATGAGCTAATAATGAGTTGAAATTCTTTTGTAAGGTGCATAACATTCAAAATGATTTTATCCCAAAAGCATATGTACTTGGTAAGAAATTAATGAAGCTGTAATAAAATATAAGATTAACAAATATGAAAATAAAATATCCAATCTTGGAAGTTGCATAGAGCCTAGTATTTGGATTTAGGCTGGTATATATGCAATACAGATGTTCTCGTGATTGCATATGACTAATTATGGGTAAGTGATTAGAAAAGAGGTTGATAGCATGGATAAAGTTTTTTTGATGTTGCTACATATGATAATGAGTCTCACAAAGAAAAGAAGATAACAAAATGTTGATAAGTGGTTGGTTTTAAAAAAATATTAAAAAATATAAATAAATAATAAGGCAACACAACTTATATTTGTAGAATATGTTTGAAGCAGTTTTGAGGATAGGGTCAGTTAGGAGTTTTTTTAGCTTTTTATAAATCAAAATAAATAAACAAACAAAACATTCATATAATAAAACCTAAATGATTTGATATCTCTATATATTTCTAATTTAAAAACACATATTGTTTGTTGTTTTTATCAAATTAACAATATAAAAATGATTCAACAATAAAGGTGTTATAATAGTAATAAAATATTATTATAACAATAACACAAAAATTAAAAACTATATATGTACAAATTAACAATAGGTAAATAAACAAAATATAAACATCAAATAATGTTATAAAATTAATAAAATTAATGTACGTCTTTGAAATTGAAGGTAGCTACTGTTGCAGCTATGCCTTCTTTTTAATTTTATTTTTGCACAGTGGGACCTGGCACATCTTAAGTTGAGGGGGGGGGGGGGGGGGGGGGGGGGGGGTATCGGCATAGTTACTAAAACTGCTAAGCTTACCATGAAAAAGTTGTTTGTTTCACATACTCCTCTCTATTTCAGATTATTAAGATATTTTTCTTTTAGAGGGGTCGACCACTGAAAGGGTCGACCCTCTCTCCCTATTGCGCAATCATTACATAAAGACACACTTATCTTAAAAAGTATTAGCTAATAAATAAATCACAAAATTTTAAATTTAAATGAACTTAGAATTTTCTTACAATTTTATGAGTGTGCTAACTTGTTTTCGCAAGTCACTCAGAAACATGTTTTGACAAGAAGGGTTGCTACTTTCAGGTATAAGAGCATTTTTATTTATTTTCTTTTAAACTTTTGTTTTCATGTACTTTCAATTCTCTCACAAGTTGGTTGCAGGAAAATGAAAACCTTTTCCAGATTCAAAGACGAACAAATGGTGTGCATAATTGATTTCTAGAATCACAGAAAATTTTCGGACAATGCTCTATTAAAAAGATTGAAGAAGCTGAATTTCCACTATGTATGTCATGACATTTTGCTTCCATAAAGAATCCTTTCAAAAATTGATTATGCCATGTCATTCTGCCATCCATATCAGAGTCTACATTTTCACTACCTTATACATCATGGCTTCCCGCATATCTATCTTTATGAGTCTCAAACAATTTCCTTATTTTCATTTTATCTTTTTTCTTATGAAAAAAACCATTCATCTTCCTTTGCATGACTATATTGTTTCGTTATCCCTGCCTTAAAAACTATTTGACCCTCATATCTTTTAGTCCTACCACTCATTATGTACAACTCATGTTGACTGATGTGATATTCCTTAAGGCCCACCTTTCAACAAGTATTGCCCCATAAACCTCAACACCTTATCTAGGATAGAGACTAGAGTTCATTTTTAGTACCTTGAGGCTTGTATGCCTTAATGGAAAGTTCTCTCACTGATAATCATAGGAATACATCAATGTCTCTTGATCATTAGATCTTGCAAGCGGCTCAACATCAACTCCTTTATTCTCACTTCACAAGATGTGCTTAGGTACCTTGGAACTCATTGACATCAATAGTGAGATTTCCTCTCGTTGGTTAATGACATTCATCAATGGTCGGTAATCCAACGACTTCTTTCCATGTTCGACATCAACACATTTATTTGCATGGTAAGAATTGTACCATCAGGTTTTGTAGTAGGTGAAGACTATATAATTTTCATGACATCATCAACAGATTTACAACAACATACTTCCACCCATATAAGAGTACTAAAGTTCTACTTTCAACTCTCATCTTCTACTTCATCCAACCAAGTAGCAGTTCAGATCCTTCACATTCAGCAGCGGCAGCCACATTCGTATTGAAAAGTTCATCAACGTTTTGGTAAGTAGATGTATGTTGTTTTTTAATCTTTAACCATGTAATTCCTTAAGTGCTAGAAAATGAATGAATTTGGAAAATTCCCTCACCATGTACATTACCTTTCTCCTTTTCATAAATCTAATACATCTTAAGTTGGGGGGGGACTATTAATTATCGTTTTACACATTCATCATCTCATTTACCATTAATCAACATGTATTTTGCAAACTATGCTATATATATTGGCATGATTCATAATACGAAGAAAATGATTTCTAATATACATTGATGGTTCATCATTTCTAATGCATACATATTATGTATTCTAGAAAAAATACAAGTAAAACGAGTGAATGTTGTTAACACAAGAACCAACATTTGTTACACTTATGGTTGTTAACACAAGAACCAACCATAAGGAAAATCACTGCTACTCATGCATTTCAAATCCTGGAATGATTTACTATTATATACCATCATCATGTAAAGCCCAACTACAAAGCCAAAAGTTTTAAAGAGAATCAATGCATAGTTGCATGAGGACATGCAATCAGTCAAGTTGGGGGAATGTTGAGCCGCAAAAAGACCACATTTTATTCATCTTTCCTATACCATTTGTCACCTTATTCCTATATCATCGTTCCATAAAACAATTAATAGTTACCACTTTCATAATAAATATGAGTTTATATTATCATTTTCCAAATAATTTATTTTTGAGTATTTTGAGTGAATTTGTGGTTAATTATTGAGAAAAATAACATATTTTCATTATACTTTAAAGTTGGGTGAGTTTGGTGATGCTTACAGGTGTATTTGAAGACTTTAACAAGCTCAAAAGTGACCACCTAGCCTCAAATTCGAATTTCATCTTCTAGATGTCAGCTAACTTCAAGGAGAAGATCATGGAAATGTGCAGAGAATATCTCAACCAATATTTGTTGGAGAATTTTGAGGGATGAGTTGTATATTTGTTGAGGATTTTGAGGGATAAGATGAGAGAATAGTGGATCTGTAATTATGATCAATTATCTTGTATACATGTATAAATAGGAGGGCTCTCTCCTCATTTTGGTTAGAGGCCTCTCTAGTGGTTTGGAAGTAGAGAATAGTTCAGAGTTGGTCATAGAATAGGATTTCTGATTGTTATGTAATGGAGATGATGCTTAATGCACATCTTTTGATTCCTCCATGTTAATATAGATTTTCAACAATTTCTTTCTTATGAGTTCTTAGTATAGAATTTCAGTTATATCTTTTTTATTCATTTTCAGTATTGATTTGATGTGAGCTCACCAGTTATTGTTAATTTCTTTATACCATTTTATTTCATGCAATTTCAGTTCTTCTTTACCAAGTTAATTTATTCAATTTCTTGTTTTCTGCAATTAGATTTATTCTTATGTCATTTCCCGTTTTCATAATTTAGATTCAATTTTAGTTATAGGTTAAGTTCAGTGGCACTCTGCCCCTACATATATTTTGTATGTACCTCACAAGTCTACGTTCTCTCCAAGTCAACAATTAAATCATTGGATATCTGCTATAATTTGTTTAATGTTTTTACCCAACAAATCCTAAGAAGGAGCCAACAAAGACAGCTCAGAGGAAATATTTATTCAGGACCATGTGTAAGGCCCAAGGGAAATGTTGTAAGATGGTGATTGATTGCGGGAGTACTGAGAATCTCATCTCCACAGAGATTGTGGAGAAACCGAGTCTGAAGAAGTTTAGACATCCGACGCCATACAAAGTATTTTGGTTGCACAAAGGACATCAAATCCTAGTAAGTGAAAAATGTGAGGTTTATTTATAAATAGGCGCATATAAAGATAAGATTCTATGTGATGTTATTCCTATGGGAGTTTTTCATATAATATTGGGAAGACTATGGAAATTTGGTAAGAGCGCAATACATGATGGTAGAAGGAACTATCATAGCTTTGAAGAGAAGGGGATTAGACGCGTGATTCTGCCTTTGGGAGAGGGTAGTTAAACAAATCAACATGCAACTAAAGTCTTACTATTGTCATGAAAAGAATATTTGCAACAAATTGATGAGGAAGAGATGAACTATGTAGCGGTATGCCAACCTAGAGACTTGGTGATGATGAAGACAAATATTACAGACCTACCCAAGGATATTCAGGAGATGCTCAGTTAGTTTAGGGACATTCTGGTATATGATTTTCCCAATGAGTTACCACCAAAGAGGGGTATAAGTCACCATATTGATTTTATTCCAGGATCAAGTTTACCAAACAAGGGAGCATACAAACTGACACCACAAGAGAATGATAATTTAGGAGGTATATCCAGGGATTGTTGGACAAAGGGTTTGTTTAGAAGAGTCTAAGTCCATGCACAATACCGGCATTACTTACTCCAAAGAAGGATGATGAGTGGAGGATGTGTATTGACTCCAAGGAAATTAACAAGATTACTATCAGATATAGACTTCCATTACCAAAGATGGATTACATCATGTATTGCCTGAGTGGGGCAACATGCTTTTCAAAAATGGATTTGAAGAGTGGATACCATTAGATTACGATCAGATAAGGAGATGAGTGGAAGACAACCTTTAAGACAAATGATGGGTTGTATGAGTGGTTGTTCATGCCATTTGTACTATCCAATGCACCATGCACTTTCATGAGATTGATTAATGAATCCTTGAGATATTTCATAGGTAAATTTGTGATAGTTTACCTTGATGATATTTTGGTTTTCAACAAAACTGAAGAAGAACACTTGAAACATCTGAGATGCATTTTAGAGAGACTGCAACAGGAGAAGTTGCTAGTGAATGTGAAGAAGTGTACATTTCTAAAGTCAGAATAGGTATACTTAGGTTTTGTTATCTCAATATATGGTTTGAACATGGACCCAGAAAAGGTGTAAGCAATCATTGATTGGCATTCACCCAGGAACATATTTGAGGTAATAAGTTTTCATTGTTTGGCAAGTTTCTATAGGAAATTTATAAATAATTCTAGTGGTATATGCTCACCTATTGTTGTGACAATAAATAAAGACAAACAACCATTCCAATGGACATCAGAAGCTGAAAAGAGTTTTCAGTTCTTAAAGAAGAT
Organism: Pseudotsuga menziesii; assembly: GCA_001517045.1. Taxonomy (NCBI): domain Eukaryota; kingdom Viridiplantae; phylum Streptophyta; class Pinopsida; order Pinales; family Pinaceae; genus Pseudotsuga; species Pseudotsuga menziesii. The sequence continues at coordinate 224,950 of LPNX010419205.1, forward strand.
TACTGAACAATCAGTATTGAAGTTTCCATACTTCAAGCAACCTTTCCAAGTGAAGTGTGATGCCAGTGGAGAAACAATTGGAGCTGTACTCACTCAAGAGGACAGTCTTATAGCGTATTTTAGTGAGAGGATGAATGATTTGAAGCAAAAATGCTGATCTTATGAAAAGGAATTTTATGTTATTGCGCAAGAAATGAAGCATTGGAGGCATTATATGATGCCCATAGAGTTTGTATTGTTCTGAGATAACCATGCATTACAATACATTATGAAACAACCTAAGTTGAACCTGAAACATGTTAATTGGGTTAAGTTCTTGCAGGGATTTACTTTTGTGTTGAAGCCATAAGTGGAAAATCGAATCAACTAGTTGATTCCTTGAGTAGGAGATTCTTGATTGTGCAAGAGAATTATATCCAAGTCTTATGGTTTGCACACTTAAGATATTTGTATGAAATGGATGTTGATTTTTAGGAGGCTTACAGGGCTTGTAGGAATCTTGTGGAGATCGACAAACATCCATGTATGGAATACATGTTGCAAGATGGTTTTCTTTTCAAAAACACTAAAATGTGTATACCTAAGTGTTCCATGAGAGAGAATATGATATAGGAGAAACACAGTGGAGGTATGGGAGGTAACATTAGAAGTGATAAAACCTTTGGATGACTATCATTTCTATTTTTGGCCAAAGATGAGGTCTGAAGTCAAGAAGTTTGTGAGTAGGTGCATAGTATGTTAGCACGATAAGGGAAGAAGCCATAATACAGGCTTATACACACCTTTTCCTATTCCAACCAGGCCTTGGGATTCTGTGAGTATGGATTTCATTTTGGGTTTGCCAAAAACTCAGAAGGGGCATGATTCTATTTTTTTGGTTGTTGATAGGTTTACTAAGATGGCACATTTCATTCCATGTTACAAGATGAGTGATGCCACACATTGCTAACTTGTTTTTTAATGAAGTTGTGAAGCTACATGGTTTACCTGGGAGCATTATATAAGACAGAGATGTGAAATTCATAGGTCATTTCTGGAGGACATTATGGAAAAATTTGGGTACTAATTTGAACTTCACTTTAGCTTATCATCCACAGTATGATAATGAGACTGAGGTAGTCATTAGGATTCTGAGGAACATGTTGAGAAGTTTGATTGTGGAGAATCCAAAGCAGTGGGATAAGGTGCTAGCTTAAGTTGAGTTTATATATAATGATTCACCAAAAAGAAGTACAAGGATGAGTCAATTTCAAATTCTGTATGGAATGCATCCAAGAATAATATATGAACTACGTGACTTAGGTCAATTGGAGAAGAGTTTGTGGCGAGAACTAGTGAGCAACAGGAGCAAGTCAAAAATAGTTTACAGTAAAGTAAAACTAGTTACGAGGAAAGAGTAGATTCCAGGAGAAGGGAGAAGAACTATGAAGTAGGAGATTTGGTCTTAACACATCTAAGGAAATAGATATTTCCAAAGGGAGAGTATAATAAGTTGAAGATTGAAAAGATTGGACCTTGTAGGATACTCATAAATGTTTTAGTGAATTCCTATGAATTGGAAATGCCAACGGGGGTTTTTATATCACCCATTTTCAATGTTGCAGAACTGTATACTTATGTGGCAGGAGATACCAAACAACTTGTAGAGGATGGCGACCCTAATGAAGACCTTTAGTGGCTGAAGCATGTACCTATGGACCAACCATTAGAAGCTGAGTCAATCTTGGATACTAGAGTGGAAAAAACATACCAAACAAAGGGATTACTTGGAGTATTGGGTCAAATGGAAGGGACATCCCGTAGAGGACTCTACATGGATGGATGATAAGGAATTGGAGACAAAGGGTTACTCACTAGTTGATCTAATGAACAAGGGTTCATAAATTTTAACCTTGGGAGTATGATGCGGTAACATCGACATGGAGCCAATAATGTGACACGCTGGTCACATGAGGTGGCGACTTTGGATTGTTGAGTCATGAGTTTGTTATCCTTAAGTGGTTAGTAGTAAGAAATTGTGCCAATGATGACTCCCCACGAGGAGACCAGGACGCATGTAGTTTGTTAGGATGGTGACACTTCCATCATGAGCAAGAGCCATTTGTTTTCTATTTTGAGGACCACTCTGTGGGGGAGTGGAGCATATAGGTTAAATATGTCAGGTAGGAATCCAGAAGGGGTTCTCAATTTTTGGGAGGATTCTCAATTCAGGGAGTTCTCAATTCTAGAGTGTCTCATTACTGAGAGTTGGTTCCCGTTGTAAATATTTTGAGAAGCTAAGAGCTGAAGCATTGTCTGTGTGCTTGATTTAATGAACTAATAGAGAAATAGATGCGTGTTAAAATGTTCAAAATATATTTGAATGAAATTGTTATGATTGTGTGAGTTAAAGAGTTTCATATGCATTTGAATCTTTGAATTAGCAGTAGAATCATGTGTGTATGTGTCCGACTGAATAACATATGAGGGAATGGTCGATTCTCTAGTCAACTGCATAGAACACACAATATTTTGCAGTTAATATTGTTTGTAGGGGATGGATGGATGAGATCTCACCTAGATCTAGATTCTAAAACCCCGGTTTTGACCTTGTTTGCATTAAAAATGAATATGATGTATATATTGTAATTAATCATGGTGAGGAGCAAAACGAAAAATCCCCACCATCAATTTAGCGTTTTATGTTTTGATGATAAAAATCGATGTTGATGGTATTTCATGCTAGCCATGCACATTATAATTTTGACATCATGTACATATGCGATTTAATTAAAATACCCACAACCAGCTATGTCAATGCAACATTCAAGAGATGGGGGCATGATTTCCTAAGTATAAGGGGGGATATTCAAACCTTTTGAGCTAATGGAGAAAATCCAAATGTCAAAGGGAAAACCCACCAAAACAGTCAACTACCCATTCTTGTCTTTTCCCCCAATCATTTATTTTTTCCAGAAATTGGTTGAGGTAGTTATTGCATGGGAATGGGAAGAGTATGGGAAAAAATTCGAATTGGGCAAAGCACCCATTTTTGTAAAACAAGTTTTGACACCTTGGGCAAGTAAAAACCCAAAAACGCCTATACATTCCAGCATGTAGGCACATTGCCATTTTTTCCTCACCATTCTCCTTCACGTTGCGCTCTTGGAGGTAGCCAGAGCTTCCTATGTATTTCATTTTCACATTTTTTTTTTGTTTAATTCATTTTCCCCATGGATGGGAGGTTGTTTTTGTAATTCTCAGTGGTTGGGTTGTCTTCCTCATGTTTTCCTATCAATTTCCTCATTTTCCATGCCCAAGATTTTTTTTTGTGTTGCTGAGTGAATGGCCATCAAGGATTCATGATTTTGGTGTTCATAATAGTTGTATTGGCTCATTAACTTCCAAGAATAGTTGGTGAGTTTGAATTTATCACCCACGGGTCGATTTCCCCATCGCACCAATTCATTTTGTTGCCAAAATTACTTTTCATCAACCCCAAAACTTGTATCTTGTTGTGGGTTCATATTTTGTTTCGGTATGATCTGGTTTGGAGTGGAATTAGGTTTGAACTAGCTTGATAAACCTAGTGTAGTAAGGAACCTCATATACAGATCTAGAGGGGGTGGTTTTCTTCTTTGCAAACCCTGAATAGCACTAGAATGGAGGCATAGCCCAAGGGGCTGTGTAGCAGAGAAGGGGATGCTTCCTTGTGTTGGGTGTGTAGATGTTTAGAATTCAAGACAAATATGGTGCAAGTCTCCATAGCTCAGTTGTTGAGCTCACTAGCTTAGCAATTCATCCTTCCACCTACCTAGAATCCTGATAAACCCAATTGTTTTTGGCTTGGCTGAATTTTGATATACCTTTGGCTATGTGTGAGCCTGCTAGTGTTCCTTTATTCCTTGTGGGAATCATGCCTAGCTCGGGGGTGGCAGTGTTGCTGAGAGATTGTTGAGAACACTAGCATATGGCTGGGTGGAACATTGCAGCGACATTTCTGATTGCGGGACAAGATTCTTTCAAGATAAGTATCTGTTGTGTTAATCTCAGCAATTGTATTTCCTTTATGAAATATGATGAACATGTGTAATGTGTTGAATGCTTGAATGATATTTTTTTTATTCCATTGTAGATTGCATTATGAATCTGTGTAAATTTTTTATGTTCAATGCATTTTTATTATGTGTATGTTGATGGGGATAGTTTCCCCATTTAAATTATAGCACCAGCTAGTAGGTCTCGTCCTCTCGGAGGGGAGGGGATGTGACACAGATCTGTGGCAAGGAGTGATTTGTGGTGTGAAAATGTGTGATGGATAATAAAGGAAATCACCAGTGAAGTGAGAGTTGATCATCCCAAAGGAAAGAGATATTGATAGTTTGGGTGATACCCTGATGAGATTGACAATCATGGAGGATCGCGTTGGGTGAACTAGCACAAAGGAAAGGACAGTTCATGTGCATGAAATCCCATTCAAACCTGCCTCAGAAATTTTGACGTCCATCGTTGATTCAGATCGAACATCTGTGGAACATTTCACTGATTGAACAAGAGGAGGGGTTAACGACCCAACCGGGCGTGAAATTTGTATCCAATCGACCTTATAGTCGGTTTGGAATTATCCGTTATGGAATTTGGAGGATCCTGTTGGCCAGATCGGTAGAATTTAGTGGTGCCACCAACTTTGGGTCCTGCTAAGTTGGGTAGCAGACTATTTAGAGGCTTCTCACAAGGGAACTGACCACCACTTTACATGTTATCCCAATTCATGAAATCACTATCAAATTTTTAAATTTAAAAGTAATATTCCATTGATCATACTACAAGGAAAATAGACTGTAGTGGAGGTCATATCAAAGTTTTTTAGTGTTACAAAATGACCAAAATTATCAAAAAACCTTCTAGTACAAACTTTGCAATCGTTATCATATGTTTTAACAAAGATTTGTACAGTTTTTTTTTTATAACTAAAGAAACACAGTAGCTGAAGGCTTTAGCCGATGTTTGTTTTACGGTGGGATTTATTGAAAAATATCTCATGGTGTTTAACACATTAATAGTTATCAATTCTACATGATAAAAATAATATGCATCGGTGCGCTCCATCACATATGACACTAGAGTGCACAAAAGATTAACACTACATTGGTGATTTAAAACAATATAAGCACTGAAACGTTTTAACCAAGCCAACACTGATGCTTATTTATTGAATAAACACACTAATGCTTGCGTACTACAACAATGCATTGATGTGATATTTTATGTCATATGCACTGGAAATTCTCAATGTATTTAGAATTTAACATCCCTATCTATATACCATAGGGCACCAATGCATTTCATCATAATAAGCATTGGTGCATACAAACTATTAAAAATACCCAATGCATATTAACATTTAAAAAGAACCTATGTAATTTATAAAGACAAACACATTGGTAAATGAAACTTGATGCATGGACTTAAAAAATGATGCAGTTAATATAAATTAGAACATTGATGCATATAGTTAAACCAAACGCGCTATGGCATAAACTTAACAAATGCACCGGTGAAAAATAAACTATTATAAACACCATAGGTTATTTTTTGAACATTGACTACTGGCATTGCACTTACATATCTATATTTTATTTATTAACACATATTTCATTAAATTTGGAAATATATAGTGGATGTATAATTTTGAACTTAACTAGCTTGAGTTTTTTCAAAATGAGTAAAGTCTTAAATTTGGATTCTTATATTATTTCTATTACTATTAATTATATTTTTTATTAAAAAAGATGGTTTTTTTTGTATGGCTCGTACCCACAGAATTTAAAATGATCAAGATAAAAATTATTTAATAAAATAATACCAATGTGTTTGTTACTATAACAATTTTAATTATAGGCATAGTTAGTAATAATATTACCTGTATTGTAGCAAAGATTATGAGACTGAGATCTAATAGGAGCATATAAAAGACACTTTTAGAGAAAGTGGTTTTCATATTCAATTCTCATTATTTGTCTCACAAAGATGGTGAATTCTTTCTTCCCACGATGTTTTAAGAACTTTTCAACACCCTATTACACTATGGAGCTCATGAGAGTTTGTTCTTATTTTGGATATATTACTTTCTTCTTTGAACTAGTTAATACATATAGGTACTTTTGATATTCTAGATTAGGTTCAATTACCTCCTTATAATATTTTAACTATGTCTTAATCTATAAATCCTTATTGCACCACATTTTATCTTTAAACTTACAAGTAACAATATATTTGAGGTTATTAATATTTTGTAAAATAACATTTTCCTCGATCTCAAATTGGTTTAACCAGTCCATGGTTTCTTTATACCAACATCCCTTGAGTCAAAGGTGGCTTTGACTAGATTTTAAATCCATTTTAAGGAGTTTCTAATCTCTCATAATATTTATCTTGTACATGTACATCAAGAACCTACTAGTCACAACCATGATCTCAATGGGAGAAAGACCTGTGAATTATATTAAGAGAGTATTGGCTAGGGAATATTGCTTTTAATTTTGCATTTATAAGTATAAAACACTTTTGGATTTGCTCGATGTTTCTCCATGATTCTCTAGAGATGCTACAACCCCAAAATTCACAACCACACAAGATAATTTCATATGAGAAACTTTACAACCATACTAGATAACATGTTTGACAAGAGTTTGAAAGAGGAACTTATTTTTGTCTCATTTAAATATCAGCTGGTTGGAAACATTTTATAATTTATTGTTTTAACGATCAAAATCAAATTATTTTAAATTAGAATGGAGACATAATTTATTTATATTTTATATTAAAATTTAACTTGATCAATGATTACATGATGAATAATAGATTGTGAAATAAATTTGCGACATATTATTCAAATGATTAAATGGCATTAATAATCAATGTTAGTTATTAATATTAACTTGGAATTTCATTATAAATTGATTTTATATTTACTATTGTGTCTAAATTGAGTTTCCATTGTAAGTTTAAGAAATTGACATCATTAAATTAAAGTCAGACCTATAATGTTGTTGAATTATGTCATAATATCAACATTGCATTTGTTACTACAACAATTTTAATTATTGTCATAGTAACTAATTTGATCTTTTATTAGTATAATGTTTTATTTTAGGAACTTGGAATGAAAATATGTCCAAGTTTTACTCTTCTCACAATCAAAATAAATTATGAATTGTAATAGCAACATATTATTATTATTATTATTATTATTATTATTAAAAACTAAGCTGATGAATGTTTACTTCATGAATAATAAAATAATGTACGATAAATTTCTTACTTATAAAGTTATTTAATGACGTTGATGTTAGTAATGTATCCATTATGTATTAATATTAACTTTTTTATTGATTAAAATTAATTATGAATTATAATAGCAACAATGTTTTCAAATAAGAGAAACTTACAAGAAACACTATTTGAACTAGATATTGCAAGGGTTGACTATTTATTGTGAATTGTTTGAACATGTTAAGTTGAAAATATCATATCAATATTACTCTAAAACTTGGATTCCATACAAAAATTATACTATCACTAATATTTATGTTTCTATATTAAAACAAAGTTTGTGAATATTTTACTCATCAATAATAAATTGTGTAAGAAATTCCTTGCATAGAAAGTTTTCTAATGACATTAATATTGCGTTTGTGACTATTTTTAATCAATTTAATAAAGACACTAATTGTTAGTAATACTTTTCCTGTGTTGAGTATAAGTTATTTTACTATTACAATGTTGACATCAGTTTAAATTTTAGAAGGGAATATATTTTGGAAGTTTAGTTGTGTTATTTAATGAGAAAAATAATATTATTATGAATTAGAATGTATAAGATTAGTACAATTTGATTGTTATCAAGTATAATAAGAAATATTAGGAAAAATTCACTTCAAACCTTATTGCCATTTCCTTGCATTTATTCATAGAGCAAGTGTAAAGATGTTTTTAATTGCATTATTAAATTTGATTATGAAAATTTGATATTGTGACAAGTTACATTGATCTAAACAAAAAAATGAAAAGTTAAATATTGAATGGTGTTTGTATTTCACATAAATAATCACAACTTTAATTACGATTGAAGTTGGACCAAAAATTTAATGTTATATGTACTAAATAATATAAAATTCCACAAAAAATAACATGAAGAGAATACTTGATAGACTACAAATATTTAAAAGTCTTTCTTCATGCATATTAATAGGTCCTTCAAAGAAAAAAATTACATTCATGAATTATCTCCACCTAATCTCACTATATTCTCTCAAGTAGATTAAGTACAACTTCTACACCACATTTATTTATCTTAGTCTTCTGGAAATCTTCCATCTTTGGCATCCATGCCCAAACTATTGTATTAATTGGAATAGGTCCAAGTTCAGTGTCATAAGGATTTGGTACCCAATATTGTTCTAAAAAATTTACCTTGTATTTACCTAAACTAGGATTCTACCAATCAACATTTCCATGAAGAGTCCGACTCTCATCATCCTCAAATATATTTGAGGTGGCTTTTTTCCATCCAAATCATCTCTCCTTCATCCGCATTTCCCGATCTAACTAGCAACGTATTTCCTTTCTCAACATCAATCATAGGATTGAATGTTGGCTTTGGCTTATTGCACTTCGGTCCAACATATACTGGATCATTTGTCACATTATCAAAATCCCCATCCATTGTACTTGATATTACATTGAGTGCATTACAATCAACATTAGAAATTTGCCTTTTTTTGGGACAAAAATCCTCAGAAGATGCATCAGTTCCATCCACTATTATATGATCAATGTATATTTCCTGTAATGCATCTAGAACTTTTTCCCAATACTCTACTTTATTTTTCCATTCCTGTGTAACAATTGGTGAATTCTCATTTCCAATGGTGTCTTCCACATTTTTATGTATGATGTTATTCCTTCCTTTAGTTCTTTTAAATAAACATCATTCTCTTTGGGACCTAAGAAAGATGGCCTCCCTGTGGGAATTTTAGGTCGACCTTCATCATCTATATTCCATAGCTCCACTGATTCTGACCACTCAACACCTCTAATTAATTCTTTGTACCTCATCACTAGAACATCATCGAGAAAAATAAAATGGAAGTGTTGGACATTAAGATGTACGACTAGTGCATCTTTTCCCTTCTTGATGTATCCTATAAGGATTTTTTTCAATTCATACACTTTGTCAATAAGTGTAGGTGAAAACACTAGTTTTTCTTCTATTGTGCAATATGTATCCATCATTTCAGGTAAAGAATATATATCTTTACTTTTCAAGTTGGAAGACATTCTTCCATAGTTTCCATCTATGTCTTCATGGGTGTGACCCATAATCAAGAATCCAACCTCAATAGTGATGAACACCCCAAGCGCATTTAATAGTGATAGAAACATGAAAACATAATGATCCTTATTATCACTTATTGCATTGTGCCAATGTAACAACAAATGTGGAGGAAGAGGTTTAAAATTAACATTCTGTCTTTTTTTATCTTCCATGAGATAGAAAATCATCCTTGTACACTCTACATTTTGAGTAAATAGAGGTTTCAAGTAATGCATTTGAAAGTGGGTTTCTTGAACTTCCGCTCTGATAAAGTAGACCACCATACTTATCAAAGTGTGGGTATTCAAGGTCCCTCTAGAACTTTGAAAGAAATGTAATGGTTGTTAAATTTGTGAACCATTGATCTACAGAAAAATGAGAGTAATTGAGAAGTAGAATTATGTAGTGGAATATCAAAGACAATGTAGACTAAACAAGACATATTTGAAACAAATTTGATAATAATTGATCACTTAATTACAGCATTAATCTTCATTCATTCCAACTATAATACAATGGTCTTACAATAAGTAGTATTTGAATCAGGTGGATAAGATTTGAATCTACCAACTAAACCTGACTAACTGGCTAACTCAATGTGTCCAAATCACTGTTAGAGCTCACTAGTCTAAATCCATATGTCTACATTAGTTATACAATCAGTTAACTGATGAGGTAGGTGCAAAAAGGTGCCACTCCTCATGCAACCATGAAAAACTCATGCTAGACTAACTGAGAGTGATCTGACCGATTGTAATTGGAGGTTGACTTAGCATAACTACTTACCTACCACTACCAACTGAGGGAGGTTGCTGGTGGCACTTAGAGTAGGATACTACAATGTAGGGATAGGTCTAAGAGGCACATAACTCATGCATGCAAATGCAGTAACTGGAATTTAAACTCTATATGTGTTACCCACACTCTAGTACAATAATAATTTCTCCCTAAGTTAGGAAAGATGATCAATTAGAATATATATGAACAAGGGAGGATTAAATCATCCTAACACCCCCCCTTAATCCTAAACTGGAAAAATTTGGGCCCTTACAACTAGACCAAAGGTCACCCATACAGTCTAAAAGAAATAAAATATTCTTAATAAACTAAGGGAAATAGGGAAAACTTCATGGGTAACCCCCCCCTCAAAATAAGCAGTAAATCAGGAAAAATGAATAAATCCTTTACACCGAGAAGAGATCAGAGAAAGACAAATATGTTTTCTATGAAGGAATTGGTGAATATAAAAGCAATTTTCTTCTCTATAGGGCATTAATGCAGTGTGATAGTTTTATCATGCACTAGTTCCTGGATATAATGCATGTGAACCTTAGTGTGCTTCCTCCACTGCTTCTGGACTGGACCACTAGATATATTTATGGTACTCTAGTTTTCACAATATATTTCCACTAAAGGTGAGTTTGAATCTCAAATTTTGTTAAGATTCCACGCAGCCAAACTTTCTGAATAACTGGATGTACGACCCCCCTATACTCTGCTTCTGCTGAAGAGAGTGCAAGTGCTTCTTGCTTCTTACTGGATCAACAAACTGGCCCATATGGTAACATAAACACAAATATTGAAGTGGATTTCTATCATTCCCATCTCTAGCCCAATATGAATCTATGAATCCAATGAGATCTAGCTGTGCACCAGCTGTATAATGGATCCCATAATCTCTAGTACCCTACACATAGTGTAATATATGCTTTACTTCCTTCTAGTGCAACTCATGTGTCTCCTGCATGTATCTAGCAACAAAACTCACAACATAGGAGATGTCTGGTCTAGAATGTGTGAGATACAGAAGGATCCCAATGAGTTTTCTAAAAATAGTGTTGTCTACCAATGGTGTATATCCACATTCTTCTAGCGTGATTCCATAGAGGAAGGGAAATGAGGATTTTTTACAGTCTTCCATGTGGAATATTCTACACAAATATGATGAGCATCTGGATTATGAGATCATGATTCCTGAAGTATTTTGACTTACATCGATACCATTGAACTGTATTACTAGTCCTAGATTAGTCATTGTGAATGATTTATTCAAATCTAAGTTGATGCTTCTCAATGCAGCAGTAGAGCTGTTAGTAATGAGCAAGTCATCCACATAAAGAACAATCAATAGGGATCCCTTTTTCTTCTGCATGCAAACATTACAATCTAATTTGCATCTTTCAAATATATGTGACATGAGAAGGGAATCCATTTTAGAATAGCATGACCTTTGAGCCCATAGAGAGATTTCCTTAGTTTTCAAACAAAGGAAGAATCCTCAATGTACCCCTTAGGTTGTTTCATGTAAATCTCCTCTGTCAAGTCACCATGGAGGAAGGCACTTTTAAATACATGTGATGTACCTCCCACCTTTTTGAAGCTGCAACTGCCAATACAAGTATGGTGGAATCCATTCTTGATACTGAAGTGAATGTCTCATTATAGTCCAAACCTTGAACTTTTGAGCATCGTTTAGCCACCAACCAAGCCTTATACTTGGTTGTGTTTCCATTAGATGCTATCTTTGTCTTGTATATATGTTTGCATTGAACACGTTTACTCCCTAAAGGAAAGGAGACAAGTGTTAGAAATATTAATCCTCCCTTGACCATACTATCTATTATATTATTTAGCCTAACTTAGGAACCTTAATTAATTAGTTAGTTACACTAGTACCATTGGGTCCACCTATCCTAATGGGGCCACATGTACCAGTCATTAAAGTACAGGGAACACTACTAGAGGTTAAATGCCACTTATTTCATGTGCATGCATCAGTTTGGGTGCCTCCTAAACCAATCCCTACATTTTAGGAGCCACTGGGAGTCCTTCCACCAACCTACTTCAGTTAGTTGGAGTTAGTACTAGTTAGTCTCAATTAGCCCCCAGTTACTTTCAGTTAGTTAACAATCAGTTATCTAGCGCATGCATTGCATGGATAATGCATGGCTGCATGTGAAATTGGCTCCTTTTCCCACATACCACACTCAGTTGCATTGAGTTAACTAGTTGTCACTGATTGTTTGAGTTGTTGGACATATGGGAGTTGATCTGTTGGACTCCGAAATTGATTGAGACACCATGAGTTAGATGGTCAGTTAGCTACAGTAAGATGTAGGGGATAGATTTGAATTTCATGTCATGCATTCAAATTCTTTTCCTATGTAAACTATTGTAACACCGTATTTTATTATTGTGAATGATACTGTAAATTCCTGAGAAATACTTGTATGTTTCCTATGTGGTTTGTTTTGTTCAGTTTGTATCTTAATTCTCCATTCTTTTGCTACAAACATTATTAGATATATATTCTTGAATATATAAATGGAATTCAAATTATAATATGGTATCAGATCCTTCTCATGCAGGTTTCATGGTTGTTTCTCTTCATTGAACATCAGAAGCAGCCGGGTTTCCACAGAAGTCCACTATGAAATTTTTCTAGCTTTGAATTTATTTAGAGCAGTGGAGAGGGTACAACAGAACCTGAAAATATGTTCATGTCGAGAGGAAAATCACAATTCTAATAGTTCATATATTTTTAGTTTTACAGTGATATTTTGCAGGTTCAAATTCATATGGATTCAATATTATCAGTTCCTCTTCTTACTCCATCGACAAGATATTAAGAATGGAAGTCAAAGATGATTGCATCTATGAAGAGACAGGGTCTCTATGAGGTATCTATGGGAATTGGTAAATAGTCTTATGAATATGAAAAATACTAGATAAATGATGCTGATAGAGCTTATGGAGCAATATGTGGGACTTTTTCTCGAAGCTTGGTTATAGACCTTATTGAGTTTGCATAATACCCAAAGGATCTCTGGATAGAACTGGATAGAATCTTTGGGAAGCACAATGAGGATTGTTATAGAAATATGGGGAGCACATTCAGAACCACAAGAGTTCTTTACTCAAAATTATCATTGTCTACTCTCTCTAATGAATTTGTTCAACATGAGGAAGAAGCAGAATCTTCCTCACAATCAATTCAAATTGAAGAAAGTCTCCTTGGAGTGACTCCTTCTCCTGTTGCTCTGGAAGTGTATGAGATCACTGATATCTCATATCCTCACGTGGATGATCTAGGAGAAGACATTCAAATCTCTGTTGTTGAAGAAAATATCTCCTTCCATTCTATGTAAAAATTCTCCAGTAATTCTTCTATTATAAATTTTGTGTGTAGTTTACCGATGATTTCTCAAAGAAAGGGTGAGGAATTTGATTTCTCTATCTCTAATGACATTGCTGGTGTGAAAATAAGTAATTATTTAGATATTTTGGAATTAATATCATATTTTATGATTGATCCATTCACTCTCATTGATCTAGAGCTTCCAACAAATTCCTACATGATTGCATGCACCGATACTCAGGGTTTTGAAGAAGGGGAAAACTGTGCATCTACCATCTCGATAGAGAACACTCTTGGATATGATATGGAATTTAATTGATCTGATATGATATTATTTGGATATAATCTGATATTAATTGGTTCTAAGGTTCAATAGCTTTCAGTAATGATTGTATATGTTCTCATCAATTTTGGTGTGAAGAAACAAGTACCAAAAATCTCTCTCGAAATTTCTGCTGGGGATTTGATGTCAGTTTTCTCTCATTAGTTTGCCGATATTATATTTTTTAAATATTTGGATATTTTGGAAATAATTTCAGGTTTTATTCTTTATCCAAACACTCTCATTTATCTTGAACTTCCAGCAAATTCCTTCATGATTGCATGCACCAATATTCAGAATTTTCAAGAATGAGAAAATTGTGCATCTACCATATCGGTGGAGCAAACTCTTGGATCTGATATGAAATTTATTGGATATGATATGATATTATTTGGATATGATATTATATTAATTGGTTCAATATTTTAGGTTCATGAGCCTTCAGTACTGCTTGTAGCTGTTCTCATCAATTTTGGTGTGAAGAAACAAGTACCGCAAGTCTCTTTCAAAATTGTTGTTGGGGATTTGATTTCGTTCAACACTTTTGGATTTTATATGGAATTATTTGGATATAATATGATATTATTTGGATATTATATGATATTAATTGGTTAAATATTTCAGGTTCATTATCTTTTAGTACTGGTTGCAGCTGTTCTCATCAATTTTGGTGTGAAGAAACAAGTACTACAAGTCTCCTTCAAAATTGTTGCTGGGGATTTGATTTCAATTCTTATTTTGGGATATGATATGAACCTTTTTGGATATGATTTATTTTCTGATATGATAATATGTTTTTCATTTTTTAATAGTCAAGATCTTACAATATTTCTTGTAACAGGTTTCATCAATTTTGGTGTGACGAATCAAGCACCGCAAGTCTCCTTCAATTTTGTTGCTGAGGATTCGATGTTAGTTCTCTCTTATGAGTTTTATGATATAATATTTTATGAATTATTGGATATTTATGAAGCTATATCATATTATGGAGCTCATATATTCACTCTCCACAGTCCCATGTTTTCTCTACCTTTGGTCACATGCTCATCTCCTCACAGAACTAGTAAAGAGAAAGACATTTTGCATCTGCCTGGACACTTACTCCTAACAGTTGGGGTTGATTTTACCACTCATGATTTGATGTTAAAGGATTAAATATATAATTTTATTTGTTTTCCCTCAAATGTTTCAAATTTTCAAGAACCTTTGCCCTCTCTTCAGATGATTTAAGCTTCTCTACAAGGGTCCAGTTTTCACCGTACAACTGTTTATATTTCTAATTTAGTTGAGTGCATTGTTCTTCTTCCAAAGAGGAATATTCCTACAGACATAAGAAGTTTGTTTGTATTCATTGTTTCACATGCACATAACCAAGATACTACTGTTGCATAGTGCTACAAATAGTAGCGAAAATTTTCACAAGTTTTTTCAAAATTTGTATTCCTCGTTATTTTGAGGGGTTTTTTTTTTCCCATGAGGTTTTCCCTTATTTCCTCAGTTGTATTACGAAGCATTATGTATTTCATATTGTATTTGGGTGACCTATGGTCTTGTTACCAGGGACCATAGTCTTCTAGGTTAGGATTTAGTGGGGGTGTTAGAATTATTAATCCTCCCTTGACCATACTGTCGATTATATTATTTATCCTGACTTGGGAACCTTAATTTATTAATTGGGTCCACTACTACCATTGGGTAAACTTGGCCTAATGGAGCCACATTTACCAGTCACTAGAGTGTGGGGAACACTACTAGAGCTTAAATACCACTTACTTCATGTGCATGCATCAATTTGGGTACCTCGTAGACCAATTGCTACATTTTAGGAGCCATTGGGAGTCTTGACACCAACCTACTTCAGTTAGCTGGAGTTAGTACTAGTTAGTCTCAGTTAGCCCCTAAACACATATTTCATTAAATTTGGAATTAAACAGTGGATCTAGAATTCCAAAATAACAAAAAAACTTAATTCTGGCATTGTTCTTGTAATAAAATATTTCCAAAATTAATGAAATATGTGTTCCTAGTTACTTTCAGTTAGTTCATAATCAGTTATCTAGCACAAGCCTTGCATGGATAATGCATGGCTACATGTGGATTAGGTGCCTTTTCCCACGTACCACACTCAATTGCACTAAGTTAACTAGCTGTCACTAATTGTTTGAGTTGTTGGACATCTGGGAGTTGATCTGTTGGACTCTGACATTGATTGAGACACCATGAGTTAGATGGTCAGTTATCTACAGTAATATCTAGTGGATATATTTGAATTGCATGTCTTGAATTCAAATTCTTTTCCTATGTAAACTATTGTAACACCGGATTTTATTATTGTGAATGATACTGTAAATTCCTGAGAAATACTTGTATGTTTCCTGTGTGGTTTGTTTTGTTCAGTTTGTATATTCATTCTCCATTCTTTTTCTGCAAACATTATTAGAACTATTTTCTTGAATATCTAAATAGAATTCAAATTCTAATAACAATATCCCAAGTTTTGTTGTCTTGTAGCAAATCAAATTCCTGATCCATAGATACTTACCATCTTGGACCATGGAAAGCATCTTTGAATGTTTGAGGATATGATACCAGAATCATGAAGCACCTCTCAATGAGAAGTGGATATGTGTGATACAATGCAACATACTCTTTCTGATACTGGGACCTTGTTCTTCTTCTATCATTTGGATCCCCAGAAACATCCCTAGCTGCTTTAATGAGCTTATGGGCCAATTTAGGCTATTGAGATGGAGTAGATGCTGGATATAGATATAGATCCTCTTGAGTTGTAAAATCAATATCAATATCATGCTCATATTCCTCATCATATGAATATGAATCTGTAATATTAGACAGTAAATATGTATATGCAAATGGAAGTAAAGGAGTTTCAATACCTTTATTTGCTTGGAATGGAAGTTCTGTTTGTAATAGATTTGAGTATGGAATGAAGTGTGAGAATGCATATGCTTTGGAGGCATGGATTGAAATACCTTTCTCTATAATATTCCCAGTTGATATATCTATGATATCTACTTAGTTAGGCCCAAATACCACTTGCTTTGGTGATCAAGTGTGAGTCATATGATATACAGACAAAAAAATTGCTACAAGAGAGGGCACATAGAGTACATGTATAAACTCTTCATGTTGTATTTTAATAGAACCTCTTCCTACTACTTGGATATGATATTCATTACCCATATTAATGCTAGGTACTCCTAAGAGATTGAAAGTGGTGAAGGATTCCCTGGAGGCATACATGTGGTTGGATGCTCCAGAATCTGTCATGTAAGCCTTTGACTGAGTTAGGTCTTCCCTCAAGGCATGGCACCTCTCATGATATTTTTTCCATTGTCTAGCATCAAAATTATTTTCTCTCTGTGGGAGAGCAATATTGTTCTATTCATGGAGTGTCAAGAGTTTGTCAATTTTCTTCTTCATGCCCCATCTCTCTGAATGAAAGCCTCTCATACAGTATGGATACTTAGTATTGTTGAATTTCTTCTTTTTCATAGAACCCAAGGCTCCACTGGAAGATTTATAATTCTCCTTTGGCTTTGAATCAACGTTTTTGATCTCCTTCCCTTTATGATTCCCTATTTCTTCCGCATTGTTTGATTCTATTTTTGTAGAGGAAAATGTTCCTGTGGATGGGGGTTAAGAGGCCATCAACATACAAGGGTTGAAACATAGATTCATACAGTTATACAAATAAAGGTAAACGAAATTCAGAGATTAGAATGGTTCATAACTTAGTCAAATGAAGGTTGATCCAAGTAGCCCTTCAATCCTCCTCTTGTTCCTCTTGCTCCAAGAAACCTACAAAACAAATTCTACCTTCCTTAAACTAATATGAACACATGTAAAGAAATGCTAATCAAAGAAATATGAATCCATAATCTGATTAACATAAACATCTGATAATAACCAAAGATTGAATATATAAGACAAATATATTGGAAGAGGAATATCATCACATATTTATTAATCATGGACGAATTACAAAGATACCTTATCCTTAAGATAGGACCCTCATGAAACCTTGATCTAGTTCTTCTGCTTCTCTTCTCCAAGGAACTCAGCCTCCAAGATCTGCAACACAAGGATGAAAATCTAGTGAAAAGCTGGGGGGAATGAGAGTCCCAATTCCTCTAGCATAACAATCAAAAAGTCCAAGTCCCCTCTCATGGACCTATCTTCTTCTATTTATACATTTCTAAAGAGATAGGGTCGAATAGGGGTCAGTTAAAACTTCCCAATTCAGTTCTATAACCTCCCAAACCACCCCTAATTCGATATTTTTTTTAATTTTATTATTTTTGACCACTACAGGAGGTAACCATGGATAGAATTAAGGAAAAGTAGTGAATACAAAGGTGAAATTCATGGGTTTTCTTAACAAAAATCACAACTAGGTCAACAATGCTCATTTTTAGGGTACTTATGCGCATTTCCAGGCTTTGGAGTCTTCCACAAAGTTGTTCCTGACTCAAATAAATTTGCAATGGTTCAGAGAAGAGGTAAAAAAAGGTTACATAACTTTGGATATGGATCCTCCAATCTAGGTGTTTTTTCAGTGAATTTCAATGAATTTCATGAAGTGTCATCATAGAAATGTTGACATGCAAAAAAATTATAGGAAACTAGTCACAGGAAGAGATGTGTCATTTTAGGAAGAGATGTGTCAAAAAAAATTCTACCTTCCTCAAACCAATATGACCACATGTAAATCCATGATAATAAAAGAACTATGAAACCCTAATATGATTAAGATAAACATCTGATCATAATCAAAGATTCAATATACAAGACACGTTTATTGGAAGAGGAAGAGCATCACATCTTTATTAATCATGGAGGAAGTACAAATATACCTTCTCCTCAAGGTAGAAACCTCATGAAACCCTTATCTGGTTGTTATTTTTCTCTTCTCCAAGGAACCAAGCCTCCAACCTCTGCAACATAAGGATAAAAATCTAGGGAAAAGGTGGGGGTAATGAGAGTCCCAATTCCTCCATCATAACAATTAAAAAGTTCAAGTCCCCTATTATGGACCAATATCCTTCCATTTATCCACTTCTAAAGAGATATGGGTGAGCATGGCTCAGTTACAACTTCCCAATTTAGTTCCATAACCTCCCAAACCACCCCTAATTTGATATTTTTGATATTTTTATTACTTTTTACCACTAAAGTAGGTAACTGCGGGTAGCATGAAGGAAAAGTAACGAATAGAAAGGTGAAAGACGTGGGTTTTCTTAACAAAAGTCACGCTTAGGTAAAAAAATATCATTTTAAGGGTACTTCTAGACATTTCCAGGATTTGGCTTATTCTACAAAGCTTTTCTTTAATCAAATACATTTTCAATAGTCTATAGAATAGATTAAACGAAGCTACATAACTCTAGATATGTCTCCTCCAATGTAGGTTTTTTTTTAGTGACTTTCAATGACTTTCGTGAAGTGTCGTCATGGAAATGTGGACATGCGATGAAATCATGGGAAATTGGTCACATGAAGAGATGTGTCATTTTAGGCTATAACATATGCCCCCTAATGTATGAGGTTAGAGGGGAAGACAATTACCAAAATAAATTATAGAGGAAACAATTGAGTATGGAGAGAGTAGAGAATCCAATATCAGAGGCTCGAATAGAGGTATCTGAAAGAGAGATAAATGTTATACTAAACTGATATTTGGGACATAAAGGTCCATATATAAATCATCCCCATAGATATATAGGATAATCCAACATTTCTAACTGATGTAACTATCAAGATCACTCAATATGAAAAATGCACCATATCAAATCTAAAGGAGTCATGGCCACAAGTGAGCAAGGTGGATCCATGCTCAATAATCAATCATAGAAAAAAGAATACAAGGTGGATCTATGTCACAACAAATGTCATATGAAGTGTTGCAAGGTCTTGCACAACTGAGTAAATAGCAGAATATGATGATGCTACTGTCGGCCCAAGGTCTTCAATCCAAACCTCCTAAATGTAGAAATCCTAGCCATGCAAATAAAGGAGCTAAATTTGAATATGGAGGAAACTGTTTGATTATCAGTCAATGGTGATGACTATTAAAAAACGTGAGAGAAACCAACATTAATGAAAATGGTCCCCAAGGTACCTAGTACATTCTAACCAGTGTGAATACAAGTCTTGAAGTTGAACACCTGAATAATCAATCGAGTATGAGACACTAAGGTATTCCCACTACCCAATAGAGAGGGAAATTTCCACTGATGAATGAAATCCCCAAGGTACTGTCATAAACTCTAAATCTCATTCCTAAAGAAATAGGTGTTCAGTTTGATAGGAAGAGATTTGTTGGAAGGAATAAATTAAGGCATCCTTCATCATCCGACATGAGGTAAGTCGAATATTGATGGATCAAGAGATGGTACAAAATTTTACGACAAGAACCGTCAGAGACATGATGTACTAAAATGATACCAGGGAGTGGCCGACACAAAAGGTCAAGGAAACTACAAAATAGCTGATGAAGGTTTAGTCATTGAACAATGAGCACAACACAAAATTGACTTAGGAATATTTTGAGACAAAGGGACCAATGATACAAATATGCAATGTAGGATACATTGATAGACTCCCCATATAATTGGTGTTTATGCTAGAAATTGTTCCTATACTACAAGAGAACAATCCAACACAATCTCAATAATCTCAATAAAACAAAATAGGGTTTTTAAGGTTTTTTGGTTGAAACGTTTGACGACAAGAGGGCATGCATTCATAAATCCAAATAAATACTAAATCATAAGCATAGAAAGGCTGATATGCATAACATAATAACCATAATCCAACATAAAACAATACTGAGATTCACCCACAGATGACAATCATTCCAAGTATAAAAACTTTAAACAAGCAATGAAATTACCAACTGAGTAACTAAAACAAGTTATAAATGAAGCCATAGAATAAACTGAAGGGCTTATAGAGCATATATTTCATAATCAGTATTTCAAATACACACAAGAGTCCTTTACTTAGTTTATAAACAAGTTTGATGACCTCCTCTTGCCAGCCAAAAAAAATCGAACCCTTTGTCTTCTTTGAGACTTACATTAATACTATTCTCCAAAATTGGTTAAGAAACTTAACCCTAACGGTTTTTTAGTTTACCCATCGAATAGTTTCATCTAAATAATATTTACAAAAATAAAGTAACTTTCAAACCTAACTAATAACTGATTATCTTAACAAACTTTACAGATCCTTAGCTGCTTCATCTAATAAGGCAATCCATTCCATGCTTGAGCTTTTCTTCTTACCTTCAATTGATCTGCCTCCATATATGCAATCTTCTTTGTGAGCTCTTCATTATCCTGTTACAGGTCCTGGATGGTTTTCTTCAACATTGTGAATTGATCTTCTGTTTTCCTTTTCCTTTACAATGCTTCCCTTGAAATTGACATTAGCTCTTGTTAATGGCTATTCACCTCCTCCAAATCCTCTCTGAGTCTTCTGTTTTCCATGACTAAGCCATCATTAGTATCTTGCATGTACTCAACCTGATACTTATATTGTTTTACACTTCTTTGTAAGTTCTCTTTTTCTGAATTAAAGGTTTTATTTCTTATGATGGTTTGCATCTCATTTGGAAGACATGGAATATTCAATCTCTTATAAATTTCTTCATCTTCTTGCAACAATTCTGTAGGTGTTCCAGGAAATCCTAGGTGTTCTTCACTCTTAGCTTTACATGGAACCTTTTCCTCAACCATCACATTCTTCTCTGAGTAAGAACTCTTTATTTCACCTTCTTGTTGTTCTTGCAAGATCTGACTTCCTACTTCTAGAAATATATCAGATATTTTAGTATTAGTCAGGACAGATTCTCTTTTTGATTCAGTTGGCCTTTTACCCTTACTGTCATCTTTATCATCATTCATTTTTTCCTCAAATGAAGAATCATATATCACTGTTACTCTTTCTTTGTTCAATTTAGAGTTCAAAAACTTCTTCATATTCAGTCTGAGTTTATATCTAGGTCTGGTTTTAGGTCTCTAAACAGGAGCAATCTCCCCCAAAATTTTGAAAATCTTACCCTGATGAATAACTGAGGAAAACTCAACAACTTTTAGTTTCTTTCTTTTTGACAGTATTACCTCATCACCATGGCTATGAAATTTTTGCTCAGTACAAACCCTAGTTGCATCAGTGACAGGGACTTTATCATCATCAAATAGGCATTTCTCATCTTCTGACAAAACCGTGATAGGACTTTGTATTTGAACTTCAATATTCTCTTTCTCATCTGAAATTGTCTCTGCAGGTCCAACATTTTCAATAGGCTTGGCTTCCTTAATATCTGATTGTAAATTCTTACTTTCATTGTCATTAAGGTGCTATTTAGATTCAAAGTCTTCATTTGCATGATCTGAAACTTCCTCTAATTTAACCCTGTCTTCATCTTCGACTTTTACCTTTTGCTTGAGCTTTGTAACCAAAGTATGCCCTTTATCAGCTTGTCTTCTGTGAGACTATACCTCTTGATCATTTTGAAAACCTGAATAGAAAATGAAATACTCCCAAGTTTTTCCCCTACTATGCAAAATAGTTTTTACGATAAGGTTAATAAGTCCATGATGGAAAATAGACTGCCTGGTATGATATTGGTGCTCCTTAACTCTACATGACAAATTTTGCAGACTCTTTAGAAAGAAGGAGGGTAACTTCATCTTGGACTCATCACTAAGATGCTGAAGAAATCTGAAGTGGTATTTGAAAACAAAAGCATATCTACCCTCACAGGTAATATAAATCTGTAAGACTTTAATGGGCTCAATCCATTCAGGTTTGAAGTTATGAATTGGTGCACCTTTACCCCAGTATGCAATCACACTAGGAAGCAAGTACTTTTGTGCATTGAAAGTGAATGGAACCTTCTTAAACCATAATTCTCCCTCATTTAAGATGTCTGTTGCCTCAGCTATCATCTCCTTAGTTATTTTGAATTGTAAAGTATCAAAATACACAATGTATTTATCAAAGCACTGAGCAAATTTATGAGACACCTCTGCATGATAACCATCAATCTTTTTGAAAAATGTTAACCATCCTACATTTGAAAATAACTCTGCACATTCTGGAAAATTGTCTACCCAGCTTAGGTCAATGGGCTCTGCTCTATTTGTTTTTCCATTTTTATTCATATTTACTATGGTTTAACAGCACCTGTCGATATCACACAATCTAAATATCTTCAAATCATAACAGTCTATCATAAAACACAATTCATAAATCTTTTCTGCCAAATTACAACAGTTTGACCCAATCACAGAGTTCAGGGAACTCCAACAAGTTCTGCTTTGAATTTTACTGTTTTAAATGATGAATACTTTGGATATATTTGTTAATAGTTCATCATTCATACTGTATTAGGTGAAAAACTCATATTCCTCTTTCAAATTTTATCTTTAAGGATTTCATCAGAAAATCCCCAAATTAAGAAAACCTTGGCAATGACACGTGGGAAACCTATTTAGAAGACGAATACGAGGGCTGGAATGCAATCATTTCAATGGTTAAGTGTCAAATTTCATGTTCCACCTGTCTCTAACTATCCAGACCACTTCAAATAGTCGCCACTGAAAAGCCCTAATTCCTCATTCAGTTGAAAACTCTCGATTTCTTAGAAGTTGTTTCTCACCATGACCTTCAATATCCTTCATGTCCTTCAGATAAAGAACATACTCCTGAAAAACTCTATCTCATTCTACTCGCTGTCATTATTCATCCTACTTTTGATGCAATCTCCACAATCTACTTCTTATGATGATCATCCACCTGTTTCAATGATAAAACTATGCAGGACATGTATCAAATGCATCAAATGATATGATTAACACCTCAGAGACAAGACACCCAAAAAATTGGACTGAAAAAATAATGATTTTAGCATTCACGATTTTCTTGTAGTGCTCTAGTGTATCAATTTTGCTCTTGCACTAGAAGAAAGTCCAATCAAATAATTTCACATTATTAGGCCACTAATAAGGATTAAAACTTGGTTTATGTGTTCAATATCGACCTTAGTGTCATTTATAAAAATTATTTAATCCATATATGCCTTGTAAAACCCTTCAATAATGAAATCAAAGAAAAATTTATAAAAGCAGGCTTTAAAAGAAATCAAAATCATGAAAATTAAAAGTTTGAACTCAAAATTATCTTCATAAACAAAATTTCCTAGAAACAAAAATACTAGCAAGATTCAAAAACATAAATAAAAGCATAAAACTAAGGAAGACAAAATCATGACCTAACATCTGGCTCCTGCTGCGGGATGAAGTCCTCCTTCTGAGGCTTCAAAAACCTGTAGACCAGTGCCTTCTTTACTGCTACCTGCTAATTTGCAAAATTTCCATTGGGTTATGGAGTCCTTATTGTGTTTTACTCACATCGGTATATACAATGAAAACTAAAATTCACCTCAAATACTATAGAAATGCTTGAGGAATCGTCCACTAATTGGACTTGACAATTCCTCACCCCCCAAATTCTGTAGAACAAAAGTGTTGTTTTCCAAAAACTTAGATACTAGGAAAGGGCCAAACCAGAGGTTATCAAATTTGCCATGTTTCTATTTTTGCTCCTTCCTAGCATCCCATCTTAGAACCATGTATCCTATTGAGAAAGTATTATCTTTGATTTTCCTATCAAATCTTTCTTTAATTTTCAATCTGTATAGCTATTCCTTTTCTTCCACTTTTTCTCTATTCTACTACAACTCTATCATTGCATAAATCCTTCTCTGCATATCATTAGGTTCTTCCCGACAATCTTGAAAAAAATTCATCACTGGGATACCCAACTGAATAGGAAAAAATGCATCTGTACCATACACTAATTGGAAAGGAGAAGTTCCAATTGCTTGTTTGACTGCTATTCTATCATCCCATAATGCATATTTCAGCGTAGAATCCCATGATCTCTTATGATGCTTCAGCAATTTTATGATACTCTGAATGATATTTTTATTGGAGGACTCAGCGAAACCATTACCTTGACGATAGTAAGGAGTTGAATGTTTCAACAAGATGCCATTTTTTTCACAAAATGCTCCCATTGCCTTAGACTTAAAAGCCTTGGCATTATCTATTACTATTCTCTGAGGACACCCAAACCTACTGAGAGTATTTTCTTGAATAAATTCCATAATCACCTTATCTGTGGCGTTCCTTGTGGGAATAACTTCCACCCATTTGGTAAAGAAATTTGTTGCAGTCAAAATCCACTTGGGGTGTCCCGAGGAAGATGGATTTATCTCTCCTATAAATTCTAGACCCCACTATTGAAAAGGGGCACTTACTGCAATTGCTTTTAAAGGTAATGACAACAATTTTTGTTTACCAGCAAATTTCTGACAAGTGATGCATGCTCTTACCTGCTAATATACATCTGTAAATAAAGAGGGCCAATAGTATCCAGCTCTTAAGATTTTGTATGTTGTTTCCTTCCAATACTTGTGACCTCCACAAGCACCCTCATGAGATTCAAAAATCACTCCTTCAATTTCAGGTTTATCTAAGCATCTGTGTAGAATACCCCCTGGATCCTTTCAAAATAGCTACTGTTCTACCAAACAGTGCTTAGTAGTTCTTAGCTTCAAAAACCTAGCAACGTTTTTATCTAAGTGTTTAGGACATTGCAAATACAACATAAAATATACAATGTCTGCATACCATGTGGATGCTGAATAGAAATCCATAATATTCTCTTTCTCCATCTTTGCTTGATTTTCTTCCTAAGATGGCTCCTCTGCCATCAAATGCAATCCTAAAGCTTGGCAATTTGATTCAGCCAATAGCTTAGCTAAACCTTGTCCCTTCACTAGTTTGGTAGGTCTGATATCTACATCATAATCCATGATTTTAGCAATCCACTTGCCTCTTTTTCCCTCACTATCATGCTGTGTCAAAACATCTTTTATGATAGCATTAGGCACATATGAAATAACTTTGGAATGCAAAACATTGATTTTGAAAAGTTTCAAAGATTTTACCAAAGAATAAGCCTGTTTTTCTAAGATGTTGTATTTTAATCCAGAATCTCTGAGAGTTTTGCTGAAGAATACAATAGGTTGTTCAAGACCATCCTTATTCTTCTGTAACAGAACAACAGCCAATGTATCTTCAGATGCAAAGGAAAAGGTTAGAAAATCCCTGGTAAAATCTGGAATTACTTATACTGGAGCTTCAGTTAGAGCTATCTTAATTTTTTCAAATGAGTTCTTTGCTTCAGTGGTCCACTTGACTTCTTGATCCTTCTTTAGCATGGCTGTAATCTGCTTGATAGTCTCAACAAAGTTTGGTATAAAGCAACATAGAAAGTTGATTTTACCAATGAAATATTGGACATCTTTTTTACTCCTTGGCATACTTATCTTCAATATTGCTTTCACCCTTTCTGGGTCAGTCCTTATACCATCAGCTAAAACTAAATGACCCAATAATTTGGGTTCCTGTACAACAAAGTGTGACTTCTTTGGATTCAAGGATAAACCAAATTTTTTGCATTTTAGGAAAGTTTGTTTCAAATGTTTTAGATGTTCATCATCTGACTGTGAAAATATAGTAATGTCATCTAAGTAAATTACCACAAACTTGTCTTTTTCCCCAACAAAGGCTATATCCATAGCTCTTTGAAAAGTTGCTCCAACATTCATTAAACCAAAAGGCATCTTATCATACATGAAAGTTCCCCATGGATTAGTAAAAGCTATTTTTTCTTTATCATCAGTATGCATAGAAATTTGATTGTATCTTGAAAATCCATCAACCATAGAAATCCTTTGTGCCCCAACAACCTTCTGCAATATTTGCTCAATTTTAGGAAGAGGATAATTATCCTTTAGTGAAGATCTATTGAAGTTTCTAAAGTCAACACATAGTCTGATTTCTCCATTCTTTTTCTTGGCAGGAACTAGATTAGCAACCCATGAAGAGTACCTGAGAGGAACAATGATCTTCACATCTAATAACTTCTTAACTTCTTTTTTAATAACAGGAAACAAAGCCGGATTAATCCTCCTCATTTTCTGTCGAAAAGGTTTAACATTTGGTTTTAAAGGTACTTTATGTTGTATAATCCCAGTATCATATGTTCTCAATTCTTCATAAGACCATACAAAGACATCAACATGCTCCTTTAACAACTTAATGTACTTGTTTCTCTATTCTGCTATGAGGGATTTTGAAATTTTCACCATTCTAGGATGTTCTACAGTACCAATGTTACAATCCACCACATTCTCTTCTGAAAACTGTACAACATGTTTTAAAGGTGTATCATCTTTTGAAAATATCCTTTCTAAAGGTACCAAACCTTTTGGGATGAAATTACCTTTTAGTTCAATAATCTCGTGGGTAGCAATTTCATTTTCAGCAATCTCTTCAACATCTTCATCCTCATCATCTTCTTCTTGATCAATCAAGGAATTAGAAAACTCATGTGTAAGCTCCAAAAATATTTTAAGTTCAATATCATCTTCAAACACTCTCCACTGCTTTACATTATCAGGCACAGAAGGTATGTACCTAACCTTAATAGGATACTTCAACTCTGTGGTTTTGGGAATTCTAAAATGTGTGGTTGCTAAGGCCAATCAATTAGCAGTATAATTATGTTCCCTTGGAATATATGTAATGTTAAAAGCTACAAAATAATTTTCAATCATATCCCAAACCTCATTTCGGTAGACTTTCAGCAAATCCTGTTTCACTTGATAGTTGTTCCTCACTTGCTGAACAACCAACTCGGAGTTGCCATATGCATAAATCTGCTGAATGCCTAAGTCTTTAGCAGCCTTTAGACCTAACATCAAAGATTCATATTTAGTAGTATTATTTGTAGTAATAAATTATAATTTATACATCAGCTTTACTATTTTACCACCAGGGGACATGAGAAGAACCCCTGCTCCAACACCTTCTTTACAAGATGATCCATCAAAGTATAATTGCCAAAGCTTGTCTTCTTGTTCCTTACTACATTTAACTAGCTATTCCTTTTCAACCTATAACAAAACAACAGTATTATCATCATCGCTAAAATGTAACATGCAAGTACCCAAATCTTTATCAACAACATACAGAGGATGGTTTGTAGGGTTCTTGTCATCTGTCACAATATAGACAAATTGAAGCTCTCTGTATAGCCTTCTGTTTTCTCCTCCAAACATAGGAATAGTAGCATATGTTAAATCGATTTGTAAAGTTCCACCAACTTTATTTGCCCAAGACCTAGAGAGAAGTAACCCAAATTTAGGTGTAATATCTGCTACTACCACATCCATAATCACACTTTTCATTGGTCATTGAGCCAAACTGACAACCATATCTTTAATCACACCCAAACACTTTACAGCTTGTGAATCAAAAGCATACAGATCATGGTAGGGTTTTGTTATACTCAAAACTAAAGCCTCCATGACAGCCTTTGGCATTAGGTTATGTGATGCTCCTGAATCTAAAAGACAGTTATGTATCATTTGTTCATGGATATTCAATGTAATGTAAAATGGAGGTAAAGAACCTGCTTCATTCTCATTTTTTTCAGCCAAATCTGGTCCAATAAAGATCTTAGGATTTTCTTCTTGTAGATTCATTATATCAGAAAGAGGCTGACTGTTTGCTGAACCAATCATTTTAAGAACTGATTCTTTGTAAGAAGGATTTTTCATTAATTCAGTAAAAGGCATAGGAATCTTTATTTTTCCTAATTCATTTTCCAGATTAAAATTCTGCACAACTTTATTTACCTCTTCAACCTCCATATTCTTCTTTTGCTTATCCTGAATTTATTTTTTCTCTGACATTGGATCAGATTGTTGTTTAGTAGGTACAACTACCTTCTTCTTTGTGTTTTGTACTACTTGTTTTGTGCCTGACCTCAAATTCAATGTTTTCTTTGGTTCATTCTAATAGACATCAGTAGTTACAACAGTCATTTTCAGATTTAAGTCATCTTCTATTTCAAACATATCAGCATCATAGTATTCTACATTTAAAAATTATTCTTCAATGACAAAACCCTCAGTCAATTGGTCTCCAAAATAGTTCATATCTTGATCTTTGTCTTCAAATAACACTTCCTCTTCAATTTCTTCTTCATCAACAACATTGTTCTGAAGAGGGGGTGGTACTCTTTGATCCTCAGTCTCTCTCCTTTCTTGCTGTATATCATTGTTTCTTCATTCTCTAGGTATGAAATGAGGAGCAAACTATCTTATAAATTGGTTTTGATTGTTTGGGTTCCTTTCACCTTCTTGAACAGGTTTGTTTGAATTATTTTCTAGTTTTAACTTGTTTAATTTTGTAGTCAGCATCTTAACTAGCTTGGCCATCTCATCAATTTTACCTTCTACAGAGTGGGATGTTGAAACCCCTGGAGCTGCTTCCCTCTTACCTTTCCTGTCATATATCTGCTGAGCTGTTTCCTTCTTCAATATATTGGAAGCTAATATATTAGACTCCACCTCTAATGCTGCATCCTGCATGTTCAACAAAGAAACATGTCTTCATTCTCTTAGTAGTAAGGAAAATTCATAGTCAAAAGCATTTGCATATGTGAGTTTTGTAGATGTTTCTGAAGGTTTGATCTCTGCAGGAATTTTGCCATACATTTTATTGAATCTCTTCGAAAAATCTGCGATGGTTTCATCCTTCTTTCTCCTAAGGGC
Source organism: Pseudotsuga menziesii (assembly GCA_001517045.1). NCBI lineage: Eukaryota > Viridiplantae > Streptophyta > Pinopsida > Pinales > Pinaceae > Pseudotsuga > Pseudotsuga menziesii. The sequence continues at coordinate 254,492 of LPNX010419205.1, forward strand.
TCGAAACTCAGCTATATAATAAGTATGATCTTTAGTGTCACCCCATTGTCTCATGAAGAGGTCCTGAAGCTCTTCTATGATGGTGATAGAATTTGTAGGCAACTCCCTAAACCATTTTCTGACATTTCCATCAAGGCTATGCACAAACATCCTCATCCATACATCCTTAGCTTCAATATTCTGGTTATCAGCATAACTAAGAAAGGATTTCGAGTGTTCCTTAGTTGTAGTTTCACCCTGTCCATTAAACCTAGGCAGGTATTTCTGATAATCACCTCTAGGAAGTGCATTCAAAGGCTGAGGAAAAACTAAGGGTGCATACCTAGCTGCAACCATTCGGTCCATTATATCTATTGTCTGGTTTTGGGCTGCTGTTTTAAGGTTGACTGACTTTAGTGATGAAGAGATTTGACTAGAACTTGGCTGAAATGGGGTTTTACCAACTTTTAGATGAAATAGAGGAATTTTACGAGGAGATATTGTTTTTGCCTTTTTGAAAGATTGAGGATCAGTGAAAACTTGAAAATTACTGACATGAATTATAGGCTTCAACCAAGGTGAAGTTTCTTCTTCTTTTTCCAAAATAGATAAAGGTAATAAACTATCCAACTGATCAAAGTTATATAGGGTTGGTGATGACTGAGACCTTCTAATATTCCTCGTTGTTTTTAGTATCTGTTCTAGGTCTGAAACACCCAACTGCAAAGGTGAAATAGGTCTGTTTCTTGTTCCAATTCCCCTAGTAGCCACTGTGACAAACTGGTGAAAAGTAGTCTTTAAGATTTGTTGGTTTAAGTTCACCTCTTAAGACCAGTGAAATGATAAGTATCCCAGGAAAAAATATCTTTTCAACTTCGTTCCCCGGCAACGGCACCAAAGATGTTTATGCCAGAAATTGTTCCCAGACTACAAGAGAACAAGCCAACACAATCTCAATAATATCAATAAAACAAAATAGGGTTTTTAAGGTTTTCAAGGTTTTTTGGTTGAAAAGTTTGATGATAAGAGGGCATGCATTCATAAATCCAAATAAACACTAAATCATAAGCATAGAAAGGATGAGATGCATAACATAATAACCATAATCCAACAGAAAACAATACTGAGATTCACCCATAGATGACAAGCATTCCAAGTATAAAAACATTAAACAAGCAATGAAATTACCAACTGAGTAACTAAAACAAGTTATAAATGAAGCCAGAGAATAAACTGAAGTGCTTATAGAGCATATATTTCATAATCAATCTTTCAAATACACATAAGAGTCCTTTGCTTAGCTTATAAACAAGTCTAATGACCTCCTCTTGCCAGCCAAAAAAAATTGAACCCTTTGTCTTCTTTGAGACTTACATTAATACTATTCTCCAAAATTGTTTAAGAAACTGAACCCTAACTATTTTTTAGTCTACCCATCGAATAGTTTCATCTAAATAATATTTACAAAAATAAAGTAACTTTCAAACCTAACTAATAACTGATTATCTTAACAAACTTTACATATCCTTAGCTGCTTCAGCTAATAAGGCAATCCCTTCTAGGGCTTGAGATTTTCTTCTTGCCTTCAATTGATCTACCTCCATATCTGCAATCTTCTTTGTGAGCTCTTCATTATGTTGTTGTAGGTCCTAGATAGTTTGCTTCAACATTGTGAATTGATATTCTATTTTCCTTTTCCTTTTCAATGCTTCCCTTGAAATTGAGATCATCTCTTGATAATGGATATTCACCTCCTCCAAATCCTCTATGAGTCTTCCATTTTCCATGACTAAGCCATCATTAGTCTCCTGCATGTACTCAACCTGATACTTATATTGTTTTACACTTCTTTGTAAATTCTCTTTTTCTGAATCAAAGGTTTTATTTCCTGCTATGGTTTGCATCTCATTTGGAAGCCATGGAATATTCAATCTCTTATAAATTTCTTCATCTTCTTGCAACAATTCTATAGGTGTTCCAAGAAATCCTAGGTGTTATTCACTCTTAGCTTTACATGGAACCTTTTCCTCAACCATCACATTCTTCTCTGAAGTAAGAACTCTTTATTTCACCTTCTTGTTGTTCCTGCAAAATTTGAGTTCGCACTTCCAAAAATATATCAGATATTTTACTATCAGTCAGGACAGATTCTCTTTTTGCTTTAGTTGGCCTTTTACCCTTACTGTCATCTTTATCATCATTCAATTTTTCCTCAGATGAAGAATCATCTATCACTGTTACTCTTTCTTTTTTCAATATAGGGTTCAACAAATTCTTCATATTCAGTCTGATTTTATTTCTAGGTCTGGTTTTAGGTCTCCAAACAGGAGCAATCTCCCCCAAATTTTTGAAAATCTTTTAGTTTCTTTTAGTTTCTTTCTTTTTGATAACTGAGGCAAACTCAACAACTTTTAGTTTCTTTCTTTTCGATAGTATTACCTCATCACCATGGCTTTGAAATTCTTGCTCAGTACAAACCCTAGTTGCATCAGTGACAAGGACTTTATCATCATCAAAGAGGAATTTCTCATCTTCTGACAGAACTATGATAGGACTTTGTCTTTGAACTTCAATATTCTCTTTCTCATCTGAAATTGTCCCTGCAGGTACAACATTTTCAACAGGCTTGGCTTCCTTAATATTTGGCTGTAAATTCTTACTTTCATTGTCATTAAGGTGCTGTTTAGATTCAAAGTCTTCATTTGCATGATATGAAACTTCCTCTAATTTAACCCTGTCTTCAACTTTGACTTTTACCTTTTTCTTGATCTTTCTAACCAAAGTCTGCTCTTTATTAGCTTGTCTTCTGTGAGACTGTCCCTCTTGATCATTTTGTAAACCTGACCAGAAAATGAAATACTCCCAAGTTTTTACCCTACTCTGCAAAACAGTTTTTATGATAAGTTTATTAAGTCCATGATGGAAAATAGACTGCCTTGTATGATTTTGGTGCTCCGTAACTCTGCATGACATCTTTTGCAGACTCTTCAGAAAGAAGAAGGGTAAGTTCATCTTGGACTCATCACTAAGATGCTGAAGAAATCTGAAGTGGTATTTGAAAATAAAAGCATATCTACCCTCACAGGTAATATAACTCTGTAAGACTTTAATGGGCTCAATCCATTCAGCTTTGAAGTTATGAATTGATACACCTTTACCCCAATCTACAATCACACTAGGAATCAAGTACTTTTGTGTATTGAAAGTGAATGGAACCTTCTTAAACCATAATTCTCCCTCATTTAAGATGCATGTTTCCTTAGCTATCAACTCTATTGGGGCGCGCACCTTAACGGTCCTCAAATTTGGTAACTCCGCGGTTTTTGTGGAAGCTTGTAAGCAGAGTTGTGACTCAAAATAGTCTTAGGGGTGTCAGGGTTGATTCAAAGCCCTCTTTTTGTAATTGTCCATAATTTTGGGGTGTAAGTCCATGATTTTGTAACAGTGCACTTGTATAAATAGGCACTCATGTAAAGATGTCAAGATCATCTAATGAAATGAGGATCATATGATGCAAAGAAGTTAGATCTATTTTTGGGTTCTAAGGTTAAGTCCCAGCTGTGTGCGTGGACGACCTCTGCAGCTGTGTGCACAGAGGGGTTTGTAAGGAAATGAACTGTAGCTAAGTGCACAGCTTAGAGATTGTAAGAAAGGAACTGCAGCTAAGTGCAAAGTTAGACTTGAAGGGCAGATCTGCTATTGACTGTGTAGATCAGAACTGTGGTTTTTGTAAAAATTTGAATAAAAGCGCAGTTTGTGGACATAGCCCCTACACTGGGGGTGAACCATGTTATATCTGGTGTTGTGGTTCTTTTGTGTTGTTTTTGTTATGGTTTTATTTTATGCATTGATAAATAGATAATTGATAAAGTAAGATAACTGCTAAATAATAACTTTGCTGTGAATTCCTAGTTAAGGGTTAAGCAAGAAACTGTTTGTTCATCTAACTGCGAAGCTATTTAAGTACAAGTCAAAGCTCTGTATTGTATGATTATTATTTGTTAAGGCTAAAGGTATAGTAATATCCCTCTTCTGCTTGTAGAAACCTAGTTCTGCGGCACCCCGTAGCTATTTCGGGTGAGACTGCAACTTGCTCTCAGGTTGTTGCCGAAAGGGCCAGCATTGTGGGTCTTTTTATTGGTGTGAAGTTAATGGTATAAAACCCGGGTCTGCCCTAAGCCCAACAAATTGGTTTCGTTGCTGGTTGAACTCAGTATCTGCTTTAAGAGGGATCTATGTTGTACATGAAGGGCTATGTTTTGGAGGATCTCAGTAAAAGAAATCGGTGATTAGGTTGAAGCTACCTATCAGAAATTTGTTGAACAAGAAAATAAGGATCCATGTCGTAGCTCGGACGAATTCTTGCAAATGTACATTTTTACTGATATTTACAAAATTTTCTTTGGTAGTATCCACATAGAATTGCACCAGTGGTTATCCAGGTTGACAGAGAGAAGGATGAACTTCCAAGAATATGAGTTTCCTGACTGGACCCCTGCAAGAATTAACATATTGAAAAGAGTGAATAACGTGATATCACGAGCTGTTGATTTCTAGACAATGCGAACCCTTAAATCATTTGTGACAGAATTTTCCATCGACACAAGTACCTCTTTTAGCGAAGCTGAAAGGCAGTTCTTCAAAGGACCAAGGGGTAAGTACCTAAATTCATTTAGTCTACAAATTAAAATGCTCTTGGCTGAGAAGGGAATATTGCTTATAGAATCAGATTGCTAGATTTATTTTTACTAACCTATGTTTGGAAGTGAAAGTAACTTCGATGAGCAAAGTGGTTTGCTACAAAGCAGTAAAAGATACAAGAGAAACCTAGAATCCTATACCCTAGGCCATAATACTGAGTATACGCCAGAAGACCCTGAATTTGAAGAAACCCCTTTTGTTAGAAACCCTCCTATAACTCCGCAGCGAAGATCTGTTACCCCTGAGAACCCGTCGCAGTCTGGAATTAACCCTAGCCCGAGTATTCCTGTCGCAGGTCAGTCTACCCTAGTAAGTTCTCCCCCCCCTCAGTCCACTATGGCCCATATGACTAATGATATCAAGCTCCTAGTATTCAAAGGAACTGGATTAGAGGATCCAGAATAGTTTTGGTTTTTATGCAAAGCTGTGTGGACTGCTAAGAATATTTTGGATCAAGATATAAGAAGAGCGTAGCTGGTCACTTCTTTTAGAGACCAAGCTTTGACCTAGTTTATGAAATTTTCTAGTACTCAGATCCATCTCTTGGATGATATTAAAACATCGATGATCAAAGAGTTCAAGAAGCCTAAATCAGAGTCACAGTGTATAACTGAATTGAAAGAGATTCAGCAGAGGTGAGGTGAATTAGTTTGGGACTTTGATAAGAGGTTCAAAGTTCTGCTAGATCAAGTTAGTTTCACTATTAGACCAGCGCAACATAAAGAATGGTTCATTGCAACCTTATTACCTCATATCAGAATGCCACTCATGCAACAGAAGGTTGTTGATAAGCAAGAGGCTTTGGAGATTGCCATGAAACTGGAGATAGCTCCTGTCGAAGATAATTCTGGCATAGCCCAAATACAAGCGTAGTTAGCAGAAATGGATTTGGATCTGCGTGACATAAAAAAAGGGAAATCTATTCGTGAAGAGGTGTGGTGTACATGATGCAGGACAAAAGGTCATGACAAGGAACAATGTCCTGTGCTAAGAAATTACCTGAATACTGGTGCGCCAAACCCATTTAACCCTAATGTTCTATATTGTGAGATTTGTAGAACAAGTGGCCAGCATCGACCTGAAGATTGATATCTACTACAAAGATATGTGAAAGTACCTAAGAATCCCTATTGCAAGTTCTGTAAGTCAGTTGGACACAACGAAGAGGAATGTCACAGCTTTGACCTTATGTGAGAGCGAACATATGATGCTTATAGGGTACAAAATGATGCACAAGGAAATGATGGATATGGTTACCATGGTAATACATCGGGTTGAGGTAATTTTGGAGGTCGTGGTCGTGGTGGTATTCCTGGAAGAGGTCGAGGCCAGGTTGTGTGCTATAACTGTAATCAAGCAGGACATCTAGCTAGAGACTATCGGAACCCAACTATGACATGTCGATATTGCAGAGTAGTAGATCATGTCATTGAGAAATGGCCACAACTGATAGCCAAGATACAAGAAATAAATAGTGCTCCTCCTCAGAATATTCATATGATTCTTGTAGAAAAAATACCTATCCCAGCCATTAACATTGTTACAAGGAGTGGAGCTACGATGCAAGTGCAGAATAAGGAGAAACAGCCTGACGAGGCTTGGGTTCGTAAGACCCCAGAGAAAGTTCCAACCTTCGATGTTGAAAGAGAAAAAGAAACATTTATGGAAGCCAAAAAAGACTTCATTGATCTGAGCACAGCAGTAGCACCTACGCAGCAACATCAACAACAGTCACAGTCTCAAGAAGATTCGACAGATAAAGTAAGTACACTGTCGACATTTCTACAGAGTTGTATGAAGCTCTTATGAAATCAGAATGATTTAAATGAGTTACAGAAAGTTATTGCTTCTTGTGAACCTCAGCGAAGCTCTAGTAAAGAAAAAAATGTTAATAGAGTTAGAAGAACTGGAAGAGAAATGAGATTGCATGCTCAGATAGGAGAGTATGACATGACTAATATAATTTTAGACCTGGGATCAGAAGTAAATGTCTTAACTAAGAATACATGGGAACAAATGGGAAAACCTACCCTTGAATGGTCCCCTATACAGTTGAGATTAGCCAATTGGCAGAAGATTGTGCCCCTAGGAAAATTCCCTAGTGTCCCAGTAAACATTGATGGAGTCAGTACCTTAGCAAATTTTGAAGTCATTGAGATAATTGATGATAGAAACCCCTATCCAGTCTTTCTAGGAATTGAATGGGAATAGAGAATTCTGCAGTAATCAACCTTAAAAATAGGCAAATGACTTTTGAAGGAAAAGGCTTGAGAGTCATAGTACCCTTGGACCCTTCTCAAGGAGAAAGGTACACAAAGCCAGTCAGAGATGAAGATCAGGATATTGTGGATCATATATACAACATCACAGCTAAAGAAGAAGACTATGTTAACCCTACTCCGGAAGGTATAATGGACTGGCAGTGTGATAGTTCTTGCATGACTGATTCAGATGAAGGTTTAGAGAATTGGAAGAATAGACTTTATGAACTACATGGACATCGATGTGCAAGAATTACCAAGTCTCTCAGATGGATTGGATCACAGACAAGAGTCTTACCTATTTTTGATGACTTGACAGACCTTGAAGAGTTCATTTTGCAATTTTCAGAGCAGGTGCTAGATTCATAGAAACTGGAGACTCTAGATTCAGTATTTAGAGCCATAGCTGCTAGATGGTGGAATGGTCATAAAAAGTACATCCATAGTTGGGAAGCTTGTCAAAAGTCCCTTTGCCTGAGATTCATGGATCAACCTCAGGAGGTACAAAGCAGATTTAATGGTAATATTATCCCTTAGGAACATTTGGACCAATGTTATGAAGCATGGAAGCATGTACCTCATGAAGAATGGGTACATCAGTTTGTGCACACTCTGGAACCTGTAGCAAAGAACTGGTATGCGGAGGTGGAGCTTCGCCATGGTACTATAAGTTTGGATAGTCTTGTTGATAGTTTTGTGCTGACATTTTCTATTAATGAGGTTTGTCCTGCGTTGGACGCAGCTATCAGGTTGATCCATACTAAGGTGTTTGATGATAAAGAAATAGCAGAGTACCAATCTGATTGGAAGGAACAAGAAGCTAATGCAGTAGAATGCTATAACCTCACAATTGACGAGGATTATGACCACGCAACATAAACATTCCTGAGTCAGAAGGACACTGCGAAGTACATGGACCAGCAGTCGAAGCACCAAAAGTGACTCAGCCCTTGAAGACAAGGTAAGTAAACATTGGGTCAGAAGAAATGCCTAAGTATGCTACTATTGGAGATTATTGGGATGAAGAAACGGTAAGCAAAGTGACCCAACTTCTCCTATTTCCGATGAAGTTCTCAGAAAAGAAAGGTATCATTGGTGATATAGGAGTGCTAAAAATCCCTTTGAAACCTAATGCAAAGCCTGTCAAACATCGCCTTTATAGGCTGAACCCCAAGTATAAAGAAAAAGTTAGGATGAAGTTAGAAAAGATGCTCGCTGCAAGAATCAGTGAGGCTGTCCAAGAAATTCTATCATGGTATACGGATGTGTTGAAGGTCCCTATTGTGGCGAAGCTGAAGTTAGTGGTTGTGCCGAAGAAGAAAGGCATGTCGAAGCCTAAAATGCGACCGTTGGGAAAAATCAAACTTGGCGGTGCCAGTACGTTAACTACATTAACTACCTGTAATAATGAGATTTTGGGAAATCTAGCACCGTTTGGACAAGATATTTGTCAGATTTTGTGTCTTCAATGCATAATTATGGTAGATTTGATCAATGGATTCTATAAGAAGACACCCAGCCATGAGGAAGTCGCATTACACATTTTCTTGAGTCTTACAATTGAGTCCATGTCAGCTGACCGCGAAGTTCAGGAACTATTGAGAAAATTTGAATAGAAGGGTCTGCAGAACCTTATCAGTAATCCACTTGCATCTAAACTCCCCCAGTGCTGCATCCACCTACGCAGACATGTTCAACCAGGAAGAAATTTAAGGCAGAAGTTCGCTTTAAACGGAACGAAGAAAGGAACAAGCCCTCAGGAAAGACTTTGGAGGATCCCGAGATGTATCCTCCTGGCTCAGCAGAATGGAGGCATGCTGTTTGTCTTATGCAAAAGTACATTGGCATGCAATCCTAGGGGTACCGTCTATTAAGGACCCAAAGTTGGGGATGTTCAAATGTTTGATAGGACATGAACGGGAGGCAGTTCGAGAGATGGGGTCGCTGATAGACTTAGGAAGCCTAATGATTCCCATGACCATCATAAATATTGTGAAGGAAGACAGCAACATAAGGAACATAGGTATTCTGCTAAGGATGAAAGGATGAAGGATAAAGCAAGTTGCAGCCGTGGTTGAAGTAGCAGAAGGGATGAGGATGATGACAGACATCTAAGGGAGCAGGAGGGCAGGAGAATTAAATATGATGGTTACAGAGATGCAGACAGATATAGAACCCGACAGAGTGCAAAAGGAGATCATATGGAAGGAGCAAGCATCCGAAGATATCATGCGTAGCCTCCACAAACAGTTTACTATCTTTGCAAACAAAATTCTCCCACTAGACAAGCAGCAGAGTGTCCTGGGACGGGACACTGGTGAGTCTTAGGGGCCTGTTGGGGCGTGCACCTTAACAGCCCCCAAATTTGGTAACTCTACGGTTTTTGTGGAAGCTTGTAAGAAAAGTTGTGACTCAAAATAGTATTATGAATGTCAGGGTTGAGTCAAAGCCCTCTTTTTGTAATTGTCCATAATTTTTGGGTGTAAGCCCATGATTTTGTAATACTGCACTTGTATAAATAGGCACTCATGTAAAGATGTCAAGATCATCTAATGAAATGAGGATCATATGATGCGAAGAAGTTAGATGTATTTTTGGGTTTTAAGGTTAAGTCCCAACTGTGTGCGTGGACGACCTTTGCAGCTGTGTGCACAAAGGGGTTTGTAAGGAAAGGAACTGCAGCTGAGTGCATAGCTTAGAGATTGTAAGAAAGGAACTACAGCTAAGTGCGCAGTTAGACTTGAAGGGCGGATCTGCTGTTGAGTGCGCAGATCAGAACTGTGGTTTTTGTAAAAAGTTGAATAAAAGCGTAGTTTGTGGACGTAGCCCCTACACTGGGGGTGAACCACGTTATATCTGGTGTTGTGGTTCTTTTGTGTTGTTTTTGTTATGGTTTTATTTTATGCATTGATAAGTAGATAATTGATAAAGTAAGATAACTGCTAAATAATAACTTTGCTGTGAATTCCCAGTTAAGGGTTAAGCAAGAAACTGTTTGTTCATCTAACTGCGAAGCTATTTAAGTACACGAAGATCTATATTGTATGATTATTATTTTTTAATGCTAAAGGTACAGTAATATCCCTCTTCTGCTTGCAGAAACCTGGTTCTGTGGCACCCCATAGATGTTTCAGGTGAGACTGCAACCTGCTCGCAGGTTGTTGCCGAAAGGGCCAACACTGTGGGTCTTTTTGTTGGTGCAAACTTAATGGTATAATTCCTCTTCGTTGTGTCCAACTAACTTACAGAACTTGCAATAGGGATTCTTAGGTACTTGCACATATATTTGTAGTAGATAGCAGTCTTTAGGTTGATGCTAGCCAGTTGTTCTACAAATCTCACAATATAGAACATTAGGGTTAAATGGGTTTGGCGCACCAGTATTCAGGTAATTTCTTAGCACAGGACATTGTTACTTGTCATGAACTTCTATCCTACATCATGTACACCACACCTCTTGATGAATAGATTTCCCTTTTTTTATGTCGCGCAGCTCCAAAGCCATTTCTGCTAACTGCACTTGTATTTGGGCTATGCCAGAATTATCTTCGACAGGAGCTGTCTCCAGTTTCATGGAAATATCTAAAGCCTCTTGCTGATCAGAAACCTTCTGTTGCATGAGTGGCATTCTGATATGAGGTAATAAAGCTGCAAGAAACCATCAAGCAGCGACAGATAAAGTTGGATGCAATGAAAGTGGAAATTAAGACTCTGCCTCCTATGCAGAAGATGCTCAAGGTAAAGCAAAGCAAGGAACTCCAGCAGGAAATTGAGTCATGCAGAATGAAAGCAACACTGTTGGAAAATTCTATGCAGCCCCTTGTCAACGAGGCCTTGGAGTTGAGTACTGCTGTGGACATCTAGCTCAAAGTTCTGAAGGAGTATGATGCATTTGCACAGGAAAAGGCTAGCGAAGCATCAATAACAGCATTACAGGAGTTGGTGGAGAAGGAGTAAGAAGCTGACGATATCATGCGTGGCCTCAACAAGTAGTTTACTATCTTCGCCAACAAAATTCTCCCACCAGACAAGTAGCAGAGTGTCTTGGGACGGGACACTGGTGAGTCTTAGGGGCCTGTTGGGGTACGTACCTTAACAGTCCTCAAATTTGGTAACTCCACGGTTTTTGTGGAATCTTGTAAGCGGAGTTGTGACTCAAAATAGTCTTAGGGGTCTCAGGGTTGAGTCAAAGCCCTCTTTTTGTAATTGTCCATAATTTTCGGGTGTAATCCCATGATTTTGTAATAGTGCACTTGTATAAATAGGCACTCATGTAAAGATGTCAATATCATCTAATGAAATGAGGATCATATGATGCGAAGAAGTTAGATTTATTTTTGGGTTTTAAGGTTAAGTCCTAGCCGTGTGCGTGGATGACCTCTGCAGCTGTGTGTGCAGAAGGGTTTGTAAGGAAAGGAACTACAACTGACTGCGCAGCTTAGAGATTGTAAGAAAGGAACTCCAGCTAAGTGCACAGTTAAACTTGAAGGGTGGATCTGCTGTTGAGTGCATAGATCAGAACTGTGGTTTTTGTAAAAAGTTGAATAAAAGCGCAGTTTGTGGACGTAGCCCCTACACTGGGGGTGAACCACGTTATATCTAGTGTTGTGGTTCTTTTTTGTTGTTTCTGTTATGGTTTTATTTTATGCATTGATAGGTATATAATTGATAAAGTAAGATAACTGCTAAATAATAACTTTGCTGTGAATTCCCAGTTAAGGTTTAAGCAAGAAACTGTTTGTTCATCTAACTGCGAAGCTATTTAAGTACAAGTCGAAGCTCTGTATTGTATGATTATTATTTGTTAAGGCTAAAGGTACAGTAATATCCCTCTTCTGCTTGCAGAAACCTGGTTCTGCGGCACCCCATAGTTGTTTCGGGTCAGACTGCAACCTGCTCGCAGGTTGTTGCCGAAAGTGCCAACAATGTGGGTCTTTTTGTTGGTGCAAAGTTAATGGTATAAAACCTAGGTCTACCCTAAGCCCAACAAACTCCTTAGTTATTTTGAATTGTAAAGTATCAAAAGAAATAATGTCTTTATCAAAGAACTGAGCAAATTTATGAGACACCTCGGCATGATAACCATCAATCTTTTTGAAAAATGTTAACCATCCTGCATTTGAAAATAACTCTGCACATTCTGGAAAATTGTCTACCCAGCTTAGGTCAGTGGGCTTTGCTCTATTTGTTTTTCCACTTTTCTTCATATTTACTATGGTTTAATAGCACCTATCAATATCACACAATCTAACTATCTTCAAATCATAACAGTCTGTCATAACACACAGTTCATAAATATTTTGTGCCAAATTACAATAGTTTGACCCAGTCACAGAGTTGAGGGAACTCGAACAAGTTCTACTTTGAATTTTACTATTTTAAATGATGAATACTTTGGATATATTTGTTAATAGTTCATCATTCACAATGTATTAGGTGAAAAATTCATGTTCCTCCTTCGAATTTTATCATTAATCATTTCATCAGAAAAGCCCCAAATTAAGAAAACCCTAGCAATGACAAGAAGGCCACCTATTTAGAAGATGAATATGAGCACTAGAATGCAATCATTTCAATGGTTAAGTGTCGAATTTTATGTTCCACATGTCTTTAACTGTCCAGACAACTTCAAACAGTCGCTACTGAAAAGCCCTAATTCCTCATTCAGTTGAAAAATCCCTATTTCTCAGCAGTGTTTTCTCACCACGACCTTCAATATCCTTCATGTCCTTCAGATAAGGATCATACTCCCAAAAAACTCGATCTCATTCTACTCGTTGTCATTATGCATCCTGCTTTGCATGCAATTGCCACGATCTACTTCTTATGATGATCATCCACCTGTTTCAATGATAAAACTATGCAGGACACGTATCAAATGCATCAAGTGATATGATTAACACCTCGGAGACAAGACACCCAAAAAATCGAACTGAAAAAATAACGATTTTAGCATTCACGATTTTCTTGTAGTGCTCTAGTGTATCAATTTTGCTCTTGTGCTACAAGAAAGTCCAATCAAATAATTTCACATTATTAGCCCACTGATAAGGATTAAAACTTGGTTTATGTGTTCAATATCAACCTTAGTGTCATTTATAAAATTTATTTAATCCATATATGCCTTGTAAAACCCTTCAATAATGAAATCAAAGAAAAATTTATAAAAGCAGGCTTAAAAACAAATCAAAATCATGAAAATTAAAAATTTGAACTCAAAATTATCTTCATAAACAAAATTTCCTAGAAACAAAAATACTAGCAAGATTCAAAAACATAAATAAAAGCATAAAACTAAGGAAGACAAAATCATGACCTAACAATTGGCAAAGATCCAACTAGAGAAGTAAAAACTATGAATGAGGATAATATAAAAAACTTAGACCCAACTGTTGATAGACTCAAAACATGTGTGTTGTTCAAGGAGACAAGAATTGATTCCATGATGTACAAATATGTGAATGAAATTCCCTTCCCTCTTTATTTTAAAGGTTTAATGAGTTAAAGAAAGAAAACTTGGTACCTTCCTCATTTTTGACAAGCTCTAAGAAGAAACAAAAGAATCCTTGATAAGGCATTGATCCATGGATTTTATGAGCCCAAAATAGTGGATGATTGGTGGTGTTTTCATTGTTTTGAGAATCTAAAACCTCCAAAGAAGACTTGAGGGGGGTTCTTTTTTATAAATTTAGTCTCCTAAGTTCAAAAAAAGTGTAAAAAAGTATAGAGGAGAACTCTCTTAGCTCACATGAACTAAGGTATGCCTTTTTTGTAGTTATTCAAAAAAGATACAAAAAAGGGTTAAACCATCACCAGACCGATGCTCCTTCATAAGTGAGTAGAACTCTCTAGTTTTAACAAGTGTGAAGGAAACAAATATCACTCGAAAAGTTCCATTTATTTACGAGAATGGTACATAGAATAGTAAACTAGATGCTTTTGTACTAGGAGTTTAATGACCATGACAAATGGCATAAAGAACGTTAATAATATTTTTCATGTTTAGGTCCAGATTATGAAAAATAGAAAACTAAGATCGACCAGGGTCCTTTTCTTTAAGTCTAGTTCTCCAGGTCCGGAAAAGAGATAAACCTATTCTTGAAGATACTCTTCTAAATTCCAAAGAAAATAGAGTGTTCTTTTTTTGTAAATAATCCACATGGTACGAAAAAGGCATAACCTAGCATTGATTTGGATGAATGTTAAATTTACCTTAACGATTCGAAACAAACAAGTTTACTCTACTATCCATTCAATTTTAAGGAATCAGACTAGGGCTTAAAGATAACTCCATATATTTCCTGTAAATTTTTAACAAGTCCGAAAAATTCAACTCGCGGCCTCCTTACTATTTTTAACGAGCTCGAAGGAGAGAAGAAATAATGCTCTAGTTTTGAGGAGACGAGTGTCAAAGGTAGAAGAAACTAGTTCCAAGCGTGAGGAACAAACCTAAGAATAATGCAAGGAACATGATCAAGATAAAGGCACTCGAGGAACGTCTCCTCAAGGAAAAAGGTGTCAAGATGTAAAGGAAAAATGGTACAAGGCTGAGCGATGATGAGAGAAAATATGAAGGTTTATACAATGAGATAAAAGCATGGAAATCAACATTAGTCTCATAATAACGAAAAGGGTACATGAAAATTTAGTTACAACTTAAAAACCAAGACGAGGTGAGTAAAAAGTTGTGGATACAACTACAAATCATGTTTCCAAGAAACAACAACATCAGAATCATATTTAGAATAAAAAATATGATGTAGGTCACTTTGGTAGAAATACATGTAACTTTGCTATCTTCTACATAATGTGTAGTCAAGGAAGAATCAATCGAAGAGGACTCTATAGTCGCAAGGCCAGATCATTTATAATCAATAAGATCAACGTCAAAAGAAATGAAAAAATCAATAAGGGAGATAAAGTTTACAGGAACAAACTCAGTATCATAGGAGTTGAAAAATATAGAAGAAAAATCAAACTCATCATGATCATTGACTTGCTGTTCAAAGGGAGAGTCTAAAGGCTCAACAAGACAAACATAAGAAGATCGATCAATGGAAAGATCGGGCTTATTAAGAAAATCAGGGTTAAACATAGTCACAACTGAACCAACATCCAAAAGAAGGTAAAATTGTATCAAGGACTCTAGAAACACTTCATCCGATGCAAGGAGACCATCCCAGATAGGACACATGTCTAAAATTTTCGTTGGATCAACAGAGTGGAGAGAAGTCTCCATGATCTGTATAGGATGGATCACCTAGTCAATTGCTGGGACTGAATCCCAAGAAGGTAAATATGAAAAAAGTGGATTATCCTCAGTATAAATTGAATGCGAGGGATATGAGTCCACATAGCTCACCCGTGGTGGGGTAGTTTCTATAGAGACATTGGAAATCAATAAAGGAAAGAATTAGTATCTGGTTCAGTCAGGAGACAGAAGAAAATCAAACTGATTGATAGTGACAATTTCTTCATTAGGATTAAAGTACATCACATGAAAGAACATTGACACCACAACTGCAAAGAATAGACATAATCACGCCCAAGGAGAATATTGAAGTTCAGGGGGTCTTCTATCACCATGAAATCAACTAAGACGTCCTTCCCATCCAAAGTAATAGGTGTTTGAGAAAGAATTCCCAAGACAGTACTAGTTCTTCTATCAAAAGCCAGTAACTCACTAGCATTCTACATAAGGGTGGGAGATCCCATGCCTCACCAAGCATGTGCAGACAAAATACTAACTGAGGCTCCTTCATCAATAATACAACAAGTAATGATGTATCAAAATTTGAACTTTCTCTAGAAAAGTGCATCATAAGGAAGGTGCAACTGAGCTAGGCTATCTTAATCAAAGGAATAAATCCCACAGCTTGGTGGGGGTTCATTCGAAGCGATTTCAATACCCCCTTGTTAACTAAGTTATGAACTAGAAGTGAAGAAAATGTGACTAACAGACACTTCACTCTCTAAAAGAAGAGTACAATTGACCAATGATGGAATCGATTCAACTACTTGGTGAAAGTCACTCTCTGAAGGGAGAGTGTGTTAGGATTATTAATCCTCCCTTGTCCAAATTTGGTCATATGTCTAAATTGGGAGTCATGTCTAAATCGGGAGTCCATCCAGTCTATTTATAGTCATTAACACCATTGGGTCCACTTGACCTAATTGGGGCACATGTTTCAGTTACTAAAGTGTGGGGAACACTAATTGAGGCTCATTGCCACTTATTGCACTTTATTGCATCAGTTTAGGAGCCTCCTAGACCAATCCCTACAATTTAGGAAGCCACTGGGAGTGCTGAAACCAACCAAGGTCAGTTCACTTTAGTTAATGACTAGTCAAGCTAAGTCAGGAGTCAGTTACATTCAGTTCTAGTCCTCTACATTCAGTTAGCGCTAGGTTTACTTGACTGAACACATGTGGGGTGCATTTCTCACCTACCACAGTCAGTTAACCTTAACACTTAAGTTGTGTTTTAGAGCTCCGATGAACTCGAGTTATGGTTTAGACAAGGTCAGTTAACTACTGAGTCCTCCGATAGTGATTTAGACAAGGTTTTGGTTACCTACAATCAAGTAGAGTCTAATCAATTCAAATTCCTCATGTGGATTCTATTTGCTTGTGGATATTAAAGACATTTTACTTCATTGTAATTATCATCGGATTACTTTTTGATTAATGAAAGCATTCATAGCTGTAAGCCGTTTTTTTGCACTGTTTCATTCTTCAATTGCTGAGTAAATTGTGAGATCCACTTTGTGAGTTGTGTATTTGTCTATAGATCTATGTGCTTAAATTTACAGAGTGGGGCTGACCAAATATTACATTGGTTCAATCACATAAGGATCACTCTCCGAAAGAAGAGTGGGGTGAACCAAATACTGGGAAGGTTTGAACACTAGATAAACTGAAGGTTGATTAGGCTTTTAAGAAGTTTCAAATTCTTGAATAACGGGATGGACTTCAAACCAAAATATTATTACCTTCATGATGGTAGGGAATCAGTGAGTAAGGTGGTCTCCCTCACAAAGGTTACAAGGGAGCTTTAGATTGTGTTTTGGATGATTAGTCTTTTCAATAGTGTCAACATGATTCCCAGTGGCTAACTGTTTTCCTTCATCATGACCTACAAGGTCATTCATGAGTTTCTCTACTATTGGGTAGTGAATGGCTTGCAGGTTTACAGTAGTGTAGGTTGCAAATACATCCTAAATTCACTATTGTTTATTTAGTAGGTCGCGAATGGGTGGCAGAAAACACAAACAGGGTAAAAAAATGACCTAGGAAGGAAAGAGAAGTGTTCTATCAGACTCCAAGGGTGTTCTTAAGTTACAATAAGGACCTAAAAACTTACAAAAGAATGCAAAGAATTAAAAGAATCCCAATACATATAAGGATCTTCCCAGTGGAGTTGTCAGTTCTGTTGTAGAGGAAAATGTTCCTATGGCTGGGGGTTAAGAGGCCATTAACATACTAGGATTGAAATATAGATGCATATAGTTCTAAAAATAAATGTAAACAATATTCATAGATTAGAATGGTTCATACCTTAGTCAAATGAAGGTTTCTCTAAGAAACCTTTCATTCCTCCTCTTGTTCCTCTTTCTCCAAGAAACCTACAAACCAAATTCTACCTTCCTCAAACCAATCTGACCACATGTAAAGCAATGATAATCAAAGAAATATGAAACCCTAATATAATTAACATAAACATCTGATAATAATAAAATATTTAATATATAAGACACATTGATTGGAAGAGAAAGAGCATCACATGTTTATTAATCATGGAAGAAGTACAAAGATACATTCTCCTCAAGCTAGGTACCTCACGAAACCTTGATCTGGTTCTTCTGCTTCTCTTCTCCAAAGAACTAAACCTCCAATATTTGCAACAAAAGGATGACAATATAGGGAAAAGGTAGGGGGAATAAGAGTCCAAATTCCTACAGTATAACAATGAAAAAGTTCAAGTCCCCTTTCATGGATCTCTCTCATTCTATTTATACATTTCTGAAGAGATAGGGTCGAATAGGGATTAGTTACAACTTCCCAAGTCAATTCCATAACCTCCCAAACCACCCCTAATTCGATATTTTTGATATTTTATTATTTTTTACCACTACAGGAGGTAACCACAGGTATAATGAAGGAAACACCATGAATACAAAGGTGAAATTCATGGGTTTTCTTAACACAAGTCGTGGTTAGGTAAAAATACTCAGTTTTGGGGTACTTGTGGGCATTTATAGGATTTGGAGTCTTATGAAAAGTTGTTCTTGAATCAAATACCCTTGCAATGGTATAGACAAGAGGTCAAATGGAGTTATATAACTTTGGATATGGCCCCTCCAATATATGTTTTTTCAGTGACTTTCAACGGCTTTCATGAAGTGTCGTCATGGAAATTTTGACATGGGACGAAATCATGGGAAAGTGGTCACAGGAAGAGATGTGTCATTTTGGGATATAACATGTGTCACTAATATTTATTGATTCTTGGAGGTTTGAATCACTCCCATTTGAACCAACTGATCTTGATCTACATTATTAAGGACTCAAGAAAATCATCTAGAGAAAACATCTTTCAATTAGGGATGGAAGCTCTTTAGGAATTGAATGTAGAGACAAAGATTGAGTACTATGACCCAAGGTTTCTCAGTACTAATAGAACCAGTTGCTCACATTTCTTTTCTATTCTACATTGTTTACATTTGAGTACTAGTGACTTGTATTTAGAATTTATGAATAGATTCGAAAATGGTGGTGTGTAATACAATGAACTCATTATCCAATTTGTGCCCTCGAAGCTCATCTTGTTTTCCAAACAAAGATTTAATATTTTCCCAATATTCCTTCATATTCCTTAGTCCCTCAAGATGGAACAAAATATCCTGGGATATATGAGTGCACATGAATCCGAAGGCCTCATCAAGCTGATTCAACAATTTGTTTTTATCAACATGCTATTGGGGCTCAGTTTTGATTCCCATTTTCATCCTAAATAGGACAATATTTTGCAATTACTCCTGCATATCTTCCCTCCAATCAACATAGTTGAAGGGTGTAAGGGTTCGGGGTATGAGAGTTGAAGAATCCATCTTTCTGTATGTTGATCATTCAATTCCTCAATAAGCTACATAGGTACCTACAAGTAACACTACAAAACCAATTCAATTTGTATTTAAATAAACCCTTTCAACCTCGATGTCTGTACTTTCTTAGAGTTTGTTACACGTAGAGAGACTTCTCTAGACAAATCTAGACTTATCAATGAAACAATTTCATGATTTATGTTGAAACTCAACTACTTCTGGTGCACAATGGAGATTAGAAAAGACTTGTTTCTAGCCTGAACAAGGCTCTGACACCGTGTTAATTTTTTTAATAATTGATCTATAGGAAAATGAGAGCAATTGAGAAGTAGAATTATGAAATGGAATATTAAAGACAATGTACATTGAACAAGACAAATTTGATAAGAATTGATCAGTTAGTTACAACATTAATCTTCATTTATTTAAGAAGTAATACAATGGTGTTACAATAAGTAGTATTCAAATCATGTGGATAATATTCGAATATACCAACTAAACCTGACTGACTAGATAAATCATTATGTCTAAATCACTATTAGAGGTCATTAGTTTAACTCTAGATGTCTAAATCAGTTCTACAACCAGTTAACTTATGAGGTAGGTGGAAAAAAGAACCACTCCCCATCCATCCATGCAAAACTGTCACTAGACTAACTGAGAGTGATCTAATTTATTGTAAATGGGGTTTGACTCAGCATAAATTCTTACCTACCACAACTAACTGATGGAGGCTACTAGTGGCACTCAGAGTGGGATCCTATAATGTAGGGATTAGCCTCAGAGGCACATAAACTCATGCATGAACATGCATCAAGTCATAGTTAACTTCTATATGTGTTCCCCACACTCTCGTACAATAATAATGTCTCCCTAAGTTAAGGAAAGATGATCAATTAGACTATATATGGACAAGGGATGATTAAATAATCCTAACAATGGTAAATTGTGATCCCATGTGTATGAATGGTAGGGAGAAATGACCAAAAATACCCCTATTATGCCCATGTGTTATCATACCTATCAACACTGAACCCAAGTTTGCTCATTCAATTAATTTTGATTTGACTTGTAATATTGAGATTGAAGTATTTTTTTATCCATTTTATCATGGATAATGCTCAAATATTCCTTTGGAAAACTCTCTTACCTAATTCTATGTGCATAGTAGAAATATCTTCCACACATTACAATCATGTTATGCTTGTTTAGTCTACCTTCTGAATTTAATTCCAAATCTACTGTAGTCATTGACTTCATTTGTGCTTTCAACATGATCAACATTCACTACATTTACTAAATTTGGTGTTCTTTGAAAATTCCACATCTCGAAAATGAGTATTCCAAATATTTTTCATTGTTGGTTGTGACATCGGTGGATAATTAGGATTTTAAATAAAATCGTTGATCTCCTTTAACAAATAAATTTGTGTGTAAGTTGAAGGAAGCAATCTTAAAGGATCATATGTTCCATCTTATTCATATTGACATGTTTGGTTTTGTAAAAAAAATGAATTATCCATGACAATTTTGTACAATATTTCTATGGACGCCATAGTATGTGGATGTTATTTGCATTTGTTGGTATTACCATGAATGGATTTGATGAGTCCATGTTGGAAACAATGTTGGTAGTTATACAAGGTTCTTTGAGTAATATTATGTATCTTGTACCATTCTTTTCTACAATTAATATTTCCATTAAATATCATGTCCTTTACTTTCCTAACAATATGATGTAGGCCATGGCCATGGCTCTTTGAAATGATTGTCTTTGAAAGTAGTGAATTCAAGACAAATTCCGTAATATAATTTTTCATTCATTCATTCGATACCCCTTCTTTTAGTTGCAATGGATATCCTATCCACGTGTTGAAGACAATATTCTCTACAACATTCATCCACTGCCAAAAGTCAGATTTATTTGTCTTCATCTATATTTGTTTGACATTTTCCAATTTTTTTTATTAGCAATAAATCGTTCAACCATTTTATATGGCATCGTTACTTGCATATCAATTGAGTCTATATTTTTATCATTATAAATATCTCTATCCCATTTATTTAATGGACGTGTGTCCTCTATCATATCCCATACAACCAATTACTTCGGTCACTCCTTGAAATTTTCCTTGACCCTTAAATCTTACCTTGATCGTCCACCAATTTATTTATTGTCCATATAACAAAAAAATTTGTAGAATCATCCCCAGTCATACACCTTTCACAATTTCCTTCTATGTTTTCTACAAAAAATTTGAATTTCATTTCACTTAGAGCTTCATATCTAAGCATGTCATGCTCACAGACAAAAACTATGATCCCTTTGGCAATGGGCATGCTTCTTCCTGTGCATTCATGTGTAAGATAAACCTTTTTATATGGGGATGTAACCCTGTATTGGAGAACATTTAAGGCATGCTCATGAGAATGTGGTTCCAAATCTGATTCTGGACAAATCTCATAAGATTCTTGGTCGCCCCCTATTGTATGCTCAAATCATGTTGAATGTGGTAGAATAGCATCATGTTTTTACACATTCTCAATTTTAACCACTATGTATCCTTCCTTAAACATCTTTCCATGCACCTTATTCCCAAGATATGCATTGAATATGGATCTCTCACCCACCTTTTTCCACATTCCAGGAGATCTACCTTGTCTCTAATAGAAAATGCATAAGATGCATTTACACCTCTACACCAAATTAAACAAGCTTAATAGTTTCTAAAAAATAACATTCAACATTCATTGGAATATCGATAAAACTTAACACATGCTTCAATATTTTGATTTAACTTTGGTATGCCTCAAATCAGTAGTATTCCATGGATGTATGTACCCTTCATCAACATCTTCCACAATTAAATGTGGTTAACTGACATCAATTATCAAAACCATAACATAGCCTGCATTAACCCTTTCTCTACCAAAAAATGTTCAAGTCTCTGTAGATTCAACCCTTCCTAACCCAATTACATGGTCATTAATTAGGGGGTCAACATAGTCCCCTCTTGTCAAAATTATATTTTCCATTGCAACTTCTTTAAATTATGTAACACACAATTGAATTGTAATTCATAAATAAGCTTAAACTATGTAAAGTGTGCTCTTATATTTTAGCAAATACAAATCCTTCCAAGAAGTATATTAATTTCAATAATTCAAAATATTATGGAAGCCATTATGTTTGCAATGAAACATTGTTCCCCATCATCGAGTGCACGCTATCAAAATGGAATTTACATAAAAATCTCACATAATATATGCATCAAATTGACAATTATTGATCCAAGTAATATGAGAAAATGGCATATATCATGTCATAAATTTACCACCAATTTTTTATTTAACTTTGGACATGGCACTTATATTAATAATGTAGCTATGTGAATTCTTTGCAATAACAAATTTGCAGAAGTTAAAGAAACACAAGGTCCTTTGTAAAATGTGAGAAATTTTAAGATGTATAATATTCCAAATGTCAACAAATGTCCCATGATAAGGAGAAAATATATTTATAGCTCACTTAGTGAAGATGTTTGATGTTTGAACTTGATAAGTTGGAAGTCAAACTAGATTTTTTATTAAAACCAAAAGTTATAGTAATGGAAATACAATATAATTCTGATTTTTATCTTAGCACAAGCACAAGTGCAATATCAACAACAAAATTGCACGGTTAAGGAAAACTAGCACAAGATAACTTTTCTTCTAGTACAAACACAATATCATTTTAAACAACACTGCACAATCAAGAAATTATAATGCACATAGCTTTCCTTCTAGTACAAGCACAAGGGAAATTCTTACAATGACGTTGGAAGGTGGAGGAAAGACACAACATGTTATGTTTCCTTCTAGAAAAAGAAAAAGGGTGTGTTATCAACCTGTAATTTTCCTATGGTTGTGGTAGGAAGTCACAGGGGTAATTATTTCAACCAATCTTTAGACTGTATTCTAGCCAATACAGTTAGAGAGGGCTCTCTCTTTGTCACAAAAAAAAAATATCACATAGACATATGGCTTTGAACAACTTGCAGAAGGCTATATTTTTTATAGTAGTAGGGTATTTGCATTTTAAAAAATGGTGAAACAGAAAAACAAAAAAAACCATTGGGAAATGGACTCAAATACTTACAGTGAATAATAACAAAAAATAACCTTCGTAATCTGAGGAAAAATAGGCATCAATATTCATCAAAAAATATTTGAAGAGATGGCAAAGGGAAATGAGAAGAAGCCCGATGTAACAGGAGGCATCTATCCGGGGATGAATCTCCTGACACACCTTTAGCAGAATAAAAACAAAGGCTAGTAATTGCAATGGATCATAGAACATGAATTCCAAAACATTTACCAGAAACACATAAACAAATGCATAATATGATGCAAAGAGCACTTGACAGAGAGCGAATTCCTCACATACAAATGGAAATGAATTAGCGGAAGATACACAGACATGAAAATGAATTTTATAAATGAAAAACATACTGCACAGTGAATTCCTTGATGAATCTTAGAAAATGCAAAGAATACTTTCATTAAATATTCCAATAAAATGATTGAGCTGCAAAACCAAAACACCGAGGATTTTGAATGAAATATTTCAACCCATTCTTCCTCTTTCGAGGGAATATTTATAGATCCATGGGATCCCGAGACCAACCTCGAAATAGAGCGCCAAAAATAGTTACAAAAATAGGGATCAAATCTGAATGATTATAAAATCCCAACAACCTCTGATTGGGAATATTCACCATGATTTGCTAGCAAAATAGGAAAGCATGCTGGACAAAAAATGGAGGCTAAGACACCTGGAAACCACATCTTTCAGCTAAAAATGTTGGCTAAGACACCTTGACACCACACCTTGTGAAATTTATTTTGAACCATAGATCTTCATCCTTTGTTGATATGAGTCGATAAGAGTTGTGGGATATACCAAGTTCTGCATATTCAGAATTTTAGTTAAATCGTGCACATGTTCCCTTATTCCGCATCATTGACCTCTGCATGATTTGTTTGAAACCATTGATCTCGGAGGAAATGATCCGAGCCATAGATCTTGGTGGATTGCAGAGGTAATAATTCAAGACTTGAATTTTATGCGAAGTTTGATTCTGATTTTCTCGATTCCACCTTTCCACCCCTATCTTTTTTTCTTTCTACACCATTGATCTAGGCATAAATTATCTGAGCCATATATTTTGTGGATTTTGGAACATGGGACTTCAACTCATCGTGACCAAATTCTTAAGTTTCCTGATTTTTTATCTCCACCCTTCAGCGTCTTTCCTCTTTTTCCTTTCCACTGACTGCACTTTTTCGAAAAGAGGAAAACAAAAGTTTAACTTTTCGTGAAAGGAGAAAGTGACTTTTCGCATCCACCTTTTTTTCTTTCCACACTATTGATCTGGGCCGAAATGATTTGAGCCATATATATGGCATATTGCATAACATGGGACTTCAACTTTTCACGACCCAACTCTTTGTATTTTAATTTTTCATTTTCCACCCTTTATGTTCTTTTCTACCATACCATTGATCTAGGCGGAAGCTCTCTGAGTTGTCAGATCCTAGGTCACAAAAGGCAGAAATCGAGATTTGAAAGTTCAAGCTTAAACTTCAGATCCTCCATTTGCTGGACCATTGATCTTGGGTGGAAGCATCCTGGACTGTCGGATATTGGATTGTAGAAGGAGGAAGTTGGGATTCCATTTTTCATAACCAAAATTTTACCTCTTCCACACTTTTGCTTTCAATTTTCCTTGGGAGGAAATGATATTTTTGCCCTTTGATCTCTTTTGAGGGTTGGACCTCCATCGTCCGTTATTTCCAAGGCCTATCCTTGATCATATTTTTCATACTTAGGCACATTTCTAGGTGGTACCAAAGGATTTCTAACTATTTTGACCTTCAGGCTTAGGAATAAGCCTCCCTATAAACTTCCAACCCTTTCCTACATACTTCTAGGTCATAAGGTATGCAAATTTTTTGACCCTACCCGTCATTTTTTCATTGGTCCATATCTTTGAAGGGGGATTAGTGCAGATTCCTTATGTAAAAATATTCAAAATTTAGCACAAGCGCTAAAAGAAACTTCAACTTGGGGATGCTATCTCCGCTTGAGGTAGAAAAGAACCACATATACCACATTCCTACAACTTCAAATTCTCCTAAAAAATAAAACTAAATGACAACCTCTACTGGAGACCTTACTTCCTTCACCTCGGGATTTAAGTCTAACAGGGGGGATATTTGCACATGTAATGTTAAAATAAAATGGTATACATAATGATGAATGGAGCTGAAATTAATTCTACAAAAATAATGTTTGAGAAGCCTCCCATTTATAGGAGCTCCAAATAATAGACCTCCTTCCATCTCATCCAAAACATAGGCATTATTTCCACTGAAGGAAACAATTTTATATGGGCCTTTCCATAGGTAATCAAATTTACCGTTCTTCCCCATATCCTCATGTGGTGCATCCCACAACAAAACTACATATCCCTACTGGAAATCATCAGGCTTAGTCTTTCTATCAAATATTTGTTTCATTTTTTTCTAAAACTTATGGGTTCTGTAAAATAACTGCTCCCTCTGCTGCTGGAGTTGAATCAAATGATACATCCTCCTCTCAGTTGCATGTGTCTCTGTTTCCTCTTCCTCTAATAGTTTCATCATAGGAATACTTAAGGAGCTAGGGAATATTACCTCAGAACCATAGACCAGCTGGAAAGGTGAGGTGTGAATGGATTTCTTTATGCTGATCTTGTCATCCCACAAAGCATAAATAAGCTTTGTGTGCCAATTTTTCTTGTTATCCTGCAACAGCTTCTTGATGATTCTCATGAGGCTCTTATTTGATGATTCTACCAATCCATTTCCTTGTGGATAGTAGGAATTAGAGTGACTCAACTGTATATGATATTTGGAACAAAAATCCACCAACTTCTTTGACTTGAAATCATGAGAATTATTAGTGATTATATTTCAGGGAACCCCAAATATTGATAGGATATGCTCCTCCAGAAATTTTAGGATCACTGTCTCAGTATCTTGTCTTGTGGGGATGGCCTCTATCTAGTTTTTGAAGTAGCCAGTGGCAGCGAGGATCCACTTATGTTGCACTGAGGAATGTGGATTTATCTCTCCAATGAAATCTAGCATCCATTGATGGAAAGGGGCTTCCACTTGTATGGGTTTCAAAGGAAATGGTAATAGCTTCCTTCTCCCCTGACATTTGTGGAAGGAAACAAATTTATTATGAGTATTAGAGAACATGGTGGGTCAATAAAACCCTTCCCTAATGATTTTGTTTGCAGTGGATTTCCAATAGTGATGCCCCCCACATTCTCCTGCATGGAATTCCATAATGAGCATTTTGGCCTCCTTCTCTTTGTTGGAGCAGGGCTCCACAGCTATAGGAAAGCTGCTATATCGAAACAAGAAAGTCAAAGGGAAATAGTACCTGAAGCGGCTGAGAAGAGAGCTCAACCACTGCATTTAAGGCAGCAACGATGACAGGAGGGGTATTAAAGAGCAATGAGCCGAGGTATTAAAGACAAAGGACAGAAGGGGAGCGATCGAGGAAGCAACACCCATACCCATGATCAGCGTTGGACATCGTGGAAGACTGCAGAGAGCTGCAGTATGACTAGTAAGCGGCAGTTCAAAGTATAGATAGGCCGATTGTCATAGTTAGGGTTTTGGGTTACTGTTAGGATAG
This sequence comes from Pseudotsuga menziesii, assembly GCA_001517045.1. Lineage (NCBI taxonomy): Eukaryota > Viridiplantae > Streptophyta > Pinopsida > Pinales > Pinaceae > Pseudotsuga > Pseudotsuga menziesii. The sequence continues at coordinate 281,272 of LPNX010419205.1, forward strand.
GCCCATAGTGTTGTATCATGGTGAGACCTTCGAGCCACCTATTTAAGGATGTATTTTGTATTATGAAGGGTTAGACCGTTAGTTAGATAGTAGAGAGATAGCTAGTTAACTAGATAGATATTGAGAAAGAGTTGAGCTCTGGTTCTATGTCCAGTCTGTAGTTATCTTACTATAACCAGTAGCTGGATCCTTGAGCATGAATCTAACAATCCACAGGGATTGATGAGAGAGAGAGAGAGTCTATTGTAAGAATAAATCAATATAAGAGAAGAGATCTAAGAGAGAAGGGCTCCTAGTTGAGTGCGCGGAGTTTCCCAGAAGATCTCAAGCTACATAATAGGTTGCAGTGGAATTGTGCTACTCTCTCAAGATATAATATAAACACAGTTCCCGTGGACGTAGCTTCCTCCCTGGAAGTGAACCATGTAAAATCCGTGTGTTATGCGACTGTCTGATGTGATTGTGCTATACTTATTTGCTATCTGTTATTAGTTACATGAACGTTGCTTATCAGTTAATGAATGTATGTATGCTATCCTTCAGTTGCAGTAACATAGAAGGTTAAATGCAAGTTGAATGTGTTTAGTACTTTGTATATGAGTTTATCAGTGTTTGATTCATGATAGCTAACAGTTACAGTGTTAAGTGATTTCTGTATATTTATTTTAGCAAGTTGAGCATGATTAATGTTAAGCATGTTAGACTGTAGAGACTGTTATGGAGAGAAATTCCTATGGCTTGGGGTACCACAACAGACAACTTTGACTCTAGAAATCAATCTTTCCCAATATGCAATAGAAATAAAATGTCTAACACTAAAGGATCAGACCTCATACCTTATTCCGGACGGTTGAAGTAGATCCCCATTGAGCTTTCCAATATTCAGCTTGAATTGATATAATACTTCCTCAACAACAAGTAAACAATACAAGCATACTATATATCATGGTGTTAGATCTATTCTAGCATATATAATCAATAATGTAAAAGCATTTGACATATTCCAATGGGTACAATATTCAATCAAATACACATCATTGGACATGAAAAGATAGTTCTTATTAATATAAATCAGAGATTACAAGATAGATACAACCTCTGACGGCACGTCTGCGAACCGGAGAAACTGAATCCCCCACTTGGGCCTCCACCACCTCAATCCTCCATCTCACGATAACAAGCTCACTAGCAAAAGGCAAGCTAGGGAAGAACACAAAAGTGCTCCAAAGGGACAAAGGGATGCAGACTCAAGTATAAATTCCACCAACAATGGACTATAGTTTCTTTGCTTTCAATCTCTCTATATGCCTTCAATGTACCAAGGGGTTCCTTATATAGCTTCGCAAGGGATAATGAAGGGTCAAATCCGAGCGATCTCAAGGCATATGGAAGGCCAGGAGTCGAATGAGTCGGATCCATGTCAAGGAAAACTCCAAAAGGATTTGGATTATGCACACATCCTGATGTACGCGGTTATATGGGTCAAACCCGCGTATGTACACGGTTATCGGGTAAAAATCTGCGTATATCATTTTTCATATAGTTTTAGGGATGATCAAGGAAACATCAAAGGATAAAAGATGGTCCATGGTGTCTAAAGAGTCTGTAGTGGGACAGGGGAAGGCCATACAAAGTGTGATTCACCTGAAGTGGTGAAATCCACTATAACAGATGCCCCCTAATGTGTGAGGTCAGAGGGGTCATACGATGGCCGAAATACATTATAAGTCCATCCCAGAAGTGGAGTGATGAAGGATCCCAAATGGAAGACTAGCCACCCAATCAGCATAGTACAATGATACAACTCTGCATATAACTGCAAGTGCATATAGCAGTCCCAGATACATAAGAGTACAATGGCCATGAATAGGCATAATACATGATATCACATATGTGGTCATCACCACGTACAATATACATAGATCAGAATATCCATGATGAAGATATGCAAAGGACCATGATCTCCAAAATGGCTGAAGATATACAATAGATCAAGATCTCCATAGTGGCTGGACATATCTGACATACACTGGAATGAATTCACGAGAGCTAAAATCTCATGAACACTGGCACAATCAAGGAGGCAACATATAAGAGATGCCACCTGTCTGGAAGGTCTTCTACACAAACCGCTACGAGTACATGTCCTACTATGCGAATAGAAGTGTCGAGGTCGAACATAGGAGTCCATCGTATGATTACCGGTCATTGATGTATATCGTTAATAGATGCGAGATTACCCACCGATAATGAAAATGGGAATCAAGGTACTAGAGTGCAAACTAAAAAGTGTGAATAGATGTGTTGAGGTCAAACACTTGAGAGAATCCATTGATCAGGGGACATTGATGTATTCCCAAGAAACTGCCATTGGCGAGAGAACCTGCCACTAATGACTGTAAGTATCAAGGCACTCAAAAGGACTCTAGATTCCAATCCCAAAATAAATGATCTGAATTCAATGGGATGAAATCCGCTGGAAGGAGGGAATTAAGGCATCCCCCGTCATCCAACACGAGGTACTCAGCAAAGCTGTCTAATGTGGAAGGACTCGATCATAAGGTGCACGAACCAGTAACTGTACCGGGAATGGCTGACATGCAAAGTCAATATAACTGAGGAATGGCCGACATAGGTTTCAACTTCCTTCGAACAAGAGCATAATGACATATGGTGACTGAATGAAGGCACCATAGACTCGATATACAAACTGGGACATCTCTGTGACACAGGAGGCATCAACAGAGGCTCCATAGGGACTGGAAGCTTAACTAGTCGGTGGAGATAAACTCAGATAAATGAGTACAGCTCCTAAGTCAAACTATAACCCAACCAATGGATGTGATATATAGCGCTCTGTTCAAAGGCAACATGACTCGATAGCTGCCAAATATAACATCTTTCCTTGTCCGACTTTTTGGTTTTTTTATTTTTTTTGGACTTTTTCAGTTATTTGAAAAGCTTGAAAAAAAAAACTAGCTTTATAGTTACAAACTAGGAGGAGATGAGTGTCATCAGGGAAAACAAATTAGTTCCAAGCAGTGGAACATACCTATGCTCAATGCAAGGATACATGTGTAGGATATCGACACTCGGGGGAAAATCCCCTCCCGGTAAAAAGGGAATCAAGCTGCGAAGGAAAAAATGGCTCTGCATGGCTAGACATGAGACAAGATCGGGCTATATGGCCGAAACACAATGTCAAGGGAGCCAGCATAAAGCTCAATAAGGCAGGCAAAGCTCATGATAATGCATTCACAACTTGACATTGGGGGAGTCCAGAGGGAAACAGGGCAGCATAAGATCAAGAGGAGTATGAGGCTCTTGCGAAATGTCATTGCTAACACCCAAAAAGGGTTCACTACCTCATCTACCCCATTACATGGCTCATTTGTCCATTTTCCCACCATATTTCCATCAAAAACCCATAAAACCATGCAAAAAGCCTCCAAAAGGCTTAAAATGCCTCCAAAAGGACATAAAACCCTCTTTTTCTCTAAAAATATCCAAAATTCCTCCAAAAAAGCAAAAATATCCAAAAAGGAATAAAAAATATAAAATAATGAGGAAAATGAGGAAAAAACCCTAAACAGTTGAAACCCTAAACAGCTGAAACCCTAACCCTAAAACCGCATGGTTTCCAACTATAAATAAGTGATGGAGACCCCTTATTCAATATCCACAATCACCGTATCCTGCCTCTGCCAAAATTGCTCTTGAAACCCTAGCTCACCACCGAGTTACTTTCACCGTAAGAGCCCCTTTTGGCCCATTTCCACCATTGGAGAAAGAGAAGAAGCAGCTTGAAGCTCGGAGCCTCCGACATCGGACCAGCGCAATGGACTTCACCAACCTCCACATTGGAGGTAACATCAATAAAGATCATTATTTACTATTTACTGTTTTTGTTTCATGTTATTTATTTTCTACTGTTTTGCTTAATGAACTTGTTTAAATTTAGTTTTTTATTTCAGTTATAGCTTTTAATTCATATATCATTTGAACCGCTACTAAGGAATCCATTGTCCTTAGTAGGTACTCATTCGTACAAGCTAGGGCTAAAACCCTAGCAACAGTCATGGAAGTACTATACAACGGACTCCCACACCCTAAAGGAGAAAACATCGGCATGGGCACCAAATGCAAATAAGGTGCTAACTAGGGTACCCATGTAAGGTGAAGCTCTACCACTCACATCATGCCACTTCTAAAGCAGCAAGAAGTTCCGTGACATAATAGAGTGGGTTCGTACCTAAGGTCATGATGACATGGTCATAAGGTCATGCAAAATGAAAATGGTGGTGAACCTAACCTATATGCCAGTGTAGACATTATACCTGATATCAGTACGAACGGGTCAATCCAATGGCTAAAACGACACTGAAAATGGTCTTCTACATCACAAATTATGTTAGAAATGGTCCAAAATGGTTAGAAACTGTCAAAACTATAGGAAAGGGGGTAAAAATTTTCAAATATTTGAAATTTTTTCTATAAATAGTAAAAAATATAAATCATTTGAAACTTTTACCAATTGGAGCTTTGATTTTCAACTGCAAGTTCCAAAAGATCTAGCCGGGGGAATTCACAACCGTTTCTTCCAGGTAGTTACTCATGCTCTCCTCATGCATTTCAATATAATTTTTGTTGATTTTCATGGTGAAATGAGGTAGTTTAGGCCATCTCTACATGAGCGCTGCGGCCCATGTGGATATTGAAGCTTCTTCCATGTATAGGGCTGGCTATATGCGGAAAAGAGGCTAGAACCCATGTACATACGCGGCTATTTGCAAAACAGTCGCGTATGACGCCACGCAAGTGAATTTATAAGAATCTAATGGGCAATATGGCAATTTATCTTGCAGGATGGTGCTAGAATGGAGAGAGCATGGGCATGGTGAAGTAGAGGAAGCTGTAAGGACTGATGTGATGGCTCAATAAGCTCTTCAAGCATGCAGACTCTACAAGTTTTGGTGCCTTGGTGGTTTGAGGGCCAAACCAAGACTGCTAGAGATCTTGGTAGACTATTGGGATCCAGACTCAGAGTCCTTCAGGATAGATGGGATGTCTATCACCATAGAGGTGGAAGACATATACTTTATCACAGGTCTATCTAGACTAGGAGAGGTGGTGAACCTTCATTCTCGAGGTGGGCCAGGCGGTGGGCTTACTATCGATGAGTACGTAGCTGTGTACTGCTACCCAGATACTGAGAAGGTGGGAAGTCAAGTCCCCACCAATGTTATACAGGTACTGGGCCTAAAGGCCATACTACTGACGCTGGGTAGGATAGTAGGCTTAGCCTTGCTGCATCAGGCCTCGTGGCCACTAATGTTCTATGTGGTGGAGTGTATGAGACTGACCATATACGACAGGAGTACTACACTACTGAGCAACATGAAACACCATCTCAGTGAGTGTAAGGCAGGCAGGATACGAAACTTTGGGTTCAGCAGCATATTGAGCACATTTTTCTTCGATCATGTTCCAGGATTGATCCCTAGAGTGGATGTTCCTCTCCACGGGGTTCGAGATTCGGCCCAATGACATTGGGCAGATGCTATGCGTAGAGTGGGGGGTGGTAGGGTGGCCAATCCATATCCAGCTGACTTCTTTCCATGGTGGCGACGATAGATTATTGCCATAGATGACTACCCCTATGGAGGGATAGATTTTTGGGGGGATCTGGACATGCCATTGCCACCAGGATCGGCATATGGAGAGATAGGTACCGAATCTCGACTCTCACTCTTTTTCTAAGTTTTTTGAGTTATTTAATTTTTTTTGCATTTTCTTGAGTATGTGGAATCAAAAAGACATGTTTTTGCGTGACAACACATAGTGACATCTACCATTCATGTGCAGATGTGGGACCGCGGTGACCAGAGGGCTTCCCACGTCATAGACGGAGGGGAAGAGGGGATGACATCACAGGTGTGGATGCGGAGCGAACGCTCTAGAGCATTCATACCAACTTTGTGTGACTGACTCATAGGGCTCCCATGGCACAAGTCGAGGACTTGCCTGAGGCCATGGAGCGATAGGTGGTGGGCATGCCATGCGCATGGGTGCATTTATTACAGCGGCTAGCTAGAGCCGTAGTGACGTATCATGATCACAATCCTCCCCCTCCACAAGATTAGATACCTGGGAGTGTATATGTTTTGTACGACCGTGTATTATATGACGGAAGCTTTGAAAGCTCCATTCTTGTATATGACACTATGTATTACCACATTTTTGATATATATAAAAGGTTTTATGATGATTGGTTTATTTATTTACATGTGTAAAAATGTTTGTGATTAATTTATTATGAATGAAACAAATGCCAATCTAACACGTAGTTAGCATATGAGTCAGCAATTTGATTGTCATTTCTTGGAATGTGTATATATGTGATACTGTCAAATTGTCGTTCTAACAATCTCACACGTAAGAATCTTCTCAATAATGTCAGATCTCTAACATGGTACAAACCATTGAGCTGTGACACTACTAACTCTGAATCAAGATGTACCTCAAGAGATAGAATGCCATGTGAAATGGCATCCTGTAGAAGCTCGATAACGGCACTATATTCAGCAACATTGTTGGAATATGGCCGTAGACATACACCTCCTGAATGTTAGTTTTGTACCTAGGAATTTGTTCCCTAAGTGACTTTTTGCCTAAGTCACTTAGAAAAGGGAAAAAGGTGACCCTCACATTAAAAGCTACTTAATGAGACTTTATAAAGTTAAAGTCACTTTTTGATAAATTTAAGTGGGTGAGTAAATTTATTTAAGTGATTTAAATAAATGTGATTTTTACTCTCATTGAATCTTAGCCATTGGATTGGATCTTTCTCCACCATTGGATTAGATTCACACTTAGGGTTTAGACAAAAAGGGTTGAGGGAGGCAAATCATTGAGACTTTTTCATTCTTGAGAGAAGAAGAGAAAAGAAGAATAGAGAGTGCTGAAGAGAGGAGAGAGTGGGCATGAATATCGAGGAGCATTTATTGCTGTACGGATTGCACAAAAATCGAGGGTGTGTACGACCTACATTTATTGCTGTACGGATTGCACATAAATCGAGGGTGTGTACAGCCTGCACTTATTGTTGTACAGATTGCACATAAATCGAGGGTGTGTACGGCCTGCATTTATTGCTATACAGATTGCACAGAAATTGAGGGTGTACGGACTACATTAATTGCTGGCACAGTTTTCTAGGCATAATTTTTTGGCACAGAAATCGAGGAGGATTTGCTGGGCACATTTTTCAAGATCTTGAGACGAAATCTTGGGTGGAGATAAGTTAAATTTTCACTGTATTTCTGTTCTGATATTTTGCTGAAGATAATAAAATCTCTCTCTCTCTCTCTCTAACTAGTTTTCCCCATGGGGGTTTTTCTAGGGCTTGATTTTGGCCAAAAATCTCTGAGTCTAAAATTTTATGGTGTGATTGTTAAATGTGTTTTTCATCATGTTAGTGTATTTTACTATGTGTTTAATTGTTTAGTAAAATTTCATAAGTAACCTACAGCCTATGCAAAATCGACTGTATGTGAAAACCACGAAATGTTGACATAAACTAGCAAACAATAAAACGCAGAAATTTCTTCATGGTATCAGAGCTTGGGGGCAGAAAATAGTGATAGTTTGCAGACACACAAAAATTTTCAGATCTCATAAATTTTTAGTATTTTACCTTCTGTCAGTGAGCAGCACTTTGTTGGGTTGGTGTAGAGATGGCTACAGGTCTTAGACTGGAGGATAGGCTGGATGGGACAGGAAATTTTGTACCGTGGAAGGCCATAATTTTATTGATACTAGAGGAGAATGAGTTATGGCCAGATATAGTTAGGAACACTACAGCTAACCCGGTTGTCATTCCCGCATCAGCAGATGTAGCAGCTCTATCAGCTTTCAACAAGAAGGACTGTAAAGCTAGGAGGATCATTCTAGATGCAGTTAAAGACCACATAATCCCTCACATTTCAGGTAAGACTAGGGCACACTTGATGTGGTCATCCTTGATCAGTTTGTATGAGAGTTCCAATGAGAACAGGAAGATGGTTCTCAAAGAGAAACTCAAAAGTATAAATATGAATGGGGGTGAGGGAGTCACAACATATATTACTAGGATTTCTACAGTTCAAGATGAACTTACAGCGGTTGGGGAGGTGGTAGCCCCTACAAATCTTGTACACACAGCAGTGAATGGGGCTTCAAAGCCCTGGGGTGCATTTGTGCAAGCCATAGTGGGCAGAGAGAACCTACCTACCTGGGATAGACTTTGGGATGACTTTGTGCAGGAGGAGACTAGGAGAGGTCTTGTACAGGGCAGTACATCTCACAGTGGGGTTGATGGAGAGAATGTGGCTTTGGAAGCTAAGGGAAAGAAGAAGAAGGGTCCTAAGAAGGGTGGGGCCAAGCAGCAGCAGCAGCAGCAGCAGAGTGGGTAGAAGAAAGACTTGAGTAAAATCAAGTGTTATGCATGTCAGGCATTTGGGCACTATGCTTCACAGTGTCCAAGCAAGAAGAAGAAGAAGGGATAGGGACAACAGATAGCAGCCTCAGCAGAGTTTGATGAGTTTGGTGATGCATTTTAGAGGTATTTTTCCCTATATGCTAGACAAATGGAGAGAGAGAGAGAGTCTCTTTAGCCACCAGCATAGACATGGATATGGATAGTGAGCATTCATTGTTGGCAGGTCATCAGGGGAGTCCATCCACCTCTACTACTTGGTATATTGATAGCAGAGCCTCGAGCCACATGACTGGTGCTTGAGAGATGTTCTCGGAGCTATCTCAGACAGGTAGAGATGTGGAGGTTGTCCTTGGAGACAACACCGTTGTTAGAGCTGTTGGTCGGGGGACCATGACATTTCAGAGGGAGTCTATGAGTCTCATGACTCTGAGGGATGTGTTGTATGTCCCTGGGCCGAAGAATAACCTTGGGTGGAGATAAGTTAAATTTTCACTGTATTTTTGTTCTGATATTTTGCTAAAGATAATAAAATATCTCTCTCTCTCTAACTGGTTTTCCCCGTGGGGGTTTTTCCAGGGCTTGATTTTGGCCAAAAATCTTTGAGTCTAAAATTTTATGGTGTGATTGTTAAATGTGTTTTTCAGCCTGTTAGTGTATTTTACTGTGTGTTTAATTGTTTAGTAAACTTTCATAAGTAACCTACAGCCTCTGCAAAACTGGTTGTATGTGAAAACCACGAAATGTTGACATAAACCAGCAAACAGTAAAACACAGAAATTTCTTCACTGAAGACAGTACCTGACCCATGGGAGTATAAATCACCCAAGTAGTAGAGGCTGAATGCTGAGTGTGACGGCTTGCACCATCCACAAATCCTATGTAGGTGGAAGATTCCATTGACATATGCCAAAAGAAATGGAAACTAATCACCAACCCGATCATGATAAGAAAAAGACCTAACTATGCAAAAATGTACAATAATATACAACAAGCAGCCTTCGCTAAAGATCATGCATAGTATTTTTTGAGATAGAGCCCATTTCTAGGCTCCGCCAAAGCTGTGCCTTCGTAATCAACTAACTCATAGGAACCCTTCTCTAAGACACGCTTGACCACGTAAGGACCACGCCACATAGGATTAAATTTCCCTGCCCCCAAGGGTTCTTTCGATTGATCCCACAAAAGGACCAAGTCTCCTTCACTAAACACTCTTGGACAGACAGACTTGTCATATTGGACCTTAACGCGATGTTTATTAACCTCTAGAGCCACCAAGGCATCTCGACGCTACTCATCAAGTTGCTCGAGGTGAACCAAATGCTCCTCCAAAGGTGAAGTGTCTGGTAAGAGTTCCACAGCTAGATTCAATGAAGGAATCTTGCAATCAACCAGCAATATTGACTCCACTCCATGCACAAGATGATATGGAGAAAAACCCATGGCAGTCTTAACTGCAGTTCGATATGCCCACAAAGCGGGGTATAACATAATATGCCAATTCATCTTGCTCTGTGCGATGGTTCGTTGGATAATGGACTTAAGTGATTTATTCACTGCTTCAACCTGTCCATTCACTTGGGGGTAGTAAGAAGAGGAGTTCTCTTGCTTATACCCTAACTTGGATGCCAACTCTTCCATCATACGATTCTGAAAGTGCGAGCCATTGTCAATGACAAGCTCTTTCAGAAACCCGAACCGAGTAATGATTTGGTTGAATACGAAGTGAGCGGCTATCTCACCATTGGATTTTACTGTAGGCATTTCCTCATCCCATTTCATGAAATAATCCATAGCCACAATAATATGATGGTGCCCCCCAGCCAAAGCTGTGTTGCAATCCATAAAATCGATCCCCCACTTGGTGAAGGGACCGGCGGTGATAATGGGATGTAACGGGGCAGGCTTCGAGTGCATATTTCATGTAAACACCTGGCAAGGATGGCACCACTTGAACGCATCAACATAATCTTTAAAGATCGACATCCAGAAATAACCCGCTCTCAAAATATTTTGAGCTGTAGAAATCCCAGATAAATGACCACCACACGCCCCTCCGTGGCAATCATTCAACACAACCTCAGCCTCGTCATGAGTTAAACAATGTCGTAAAATGGAATCTACCCCATGGTGGTACAAAGTATTGTCCACTATAAGGTGGTTCTTAGAGACGTGACGTAATCATCGTCGTTCATCTCGCGAAAGGTGAGTAGGGGTCCTCTGTGTTTGAAAATATACTATGATATCTCCATACCATGGGTTAGACATTGAGATTAAGAAGATGTGTTCATCGACAAACGTATCTTCACAAACCAACTCCTCGGCCTCGCTCAGGAAATCCGATATAAGCTCTGCAAAAATTAACGACTTCTTCGACTTTGCCGAAACAAATTCGAGATCAAACTCTTGCAGAATGACAATCCATTTATTATACTTTCCCCCAATCATCCTTCGTGTGAGGACGAACTAAAAAGGATTGACATGGGCCACAGCCGAGGTCTGGTGAAGGAGAATATAATGTCTCAAACGCTGAACCACATGTATGGTCGCTAAAGCAAGCTTCTCGACATGAGAATAACGAATCTCTGCGTCAATAAGGTTTTGGCTAGGATAATATATGACATGCTCTTGGAGCTCCTCATCCTCCTGAACCAATACCATACCAATCGTCTCTAAATATGCGGCCACATATAATAGGAAATCATGGCTATAATCCGGAGGACTAATCACCGGGGCTGATGCTAGGGCTCACTTAAGTGCATCGAAGGACTCCTGGGCTCGCTCATCCCATTCAAAGGGAGTATCCTTCTTCAAGAGACGCATGAAGCCTCTAGTCAAATTGGCAAAGTTGACCACAAATATTCGTAAGAAGTTTTCCATACCTTGCAAACACTGAAGATGACGAATGTTCTTTGGGGGAGACAACTTAAGTATTGCCTCAACCTTTAAGGGATCGACTCTTATGCCCTCCTTTGAAACGATGAATCCTAGTAAATGACCTGACTTCACGCAAAAGATGCACTTATGAGGATTTAATCGAACCGAATAGTGCTGGCATCTTTCGAAGACCAATCTCAAGTGATATGAATGACGCATTCTCATACGAGAATGAGCAGCGAGGTCATCCAAAAATACTTCAATAATAGACTTGAGATCATGGAAAATCACGGTCATCGCCCACTAAAATGTAGCTCCAGTGTTTTTAAGGCTAAAACGCATCTTTCGATATGCAAACGTTCCCCAAGGACAAATAAATGCAGTCTTGTCTTGGTGCTCAGGTTTAATCTGGATTTGATTTTATCGGGAAAATCCGTCCATAAAGGAGAACACCTCGCTACCCGCACACTCATCCAAAATATGATCTATAAATGGTGTGGGTAAGTTATCCTTAGGACATGCACGATTTAAATCATGGAAATCAATGCATATTCGGATCGCTCCCTGCTTCTTATCCACCAGAACGGGGTTTGAAACCCACTCCGTCAAGGGAACAGGATAGATGAAACCGGCTTTCAACAGCTTCTCTATCTCTGCCTTAATGGGGGGTGCTTTCCTAGGATTCACGGTGCGTAAACGTTGTTGAACAGGTTTAGCGTTGGGGTAAGTCTTAATTTCATGTTCAACAATCTGAGGGTCGATATCTGGCATCTCATCATAAGACCAAGAAAAAATATCACGAAATTCCTTGAATAGCTCGGTATACTCGAGAATCCCAGCATGGGAACATTTCGCCCCAATATAGACATTCTCAATGGTGCCAGGATTTCGAGAGATGTTGATAGAAATCATGGAAGATATGTTCGCGATGTTCCCATCAGCCATCTGACCAGGAGAGCTTAATGGAATCATTGGACTACCAACTCTCTGACTAAGAATCTCCCTATAATCCTCATGCTCCAAACGGTCAAGCGGTGGAAGGAAATATGATCTATGATGAAGTTCCTCCCATGGTGTCTCAATGCCCAACATAGCATTGATGATCGCTTCATCTGAAGGGAAAACCGTATCCAGGCAGTCGTGGGCATGAGAAGACTGTAGTGCCCATGCCGGCAGTACATAGGGGTCTTCCTCTTCCATCCGTGAAGAGGAAGAACAAGGCTCTGCAACATTCTTAAGATTGGCTTGATAAGCTATCATGGTTGTAGGAAGTGGCACGTTGGTCTCGACAGGCTCACTTGAAATACTCAGTGTAGGAAGAATCCAAGGATATTCCATATGAGTTGTGAAAAAAGACACTGAGGTCGTAGAATTCGAAGCCTTATCGGAACAAGATCCTATCATGAGGACCGGCGTAGGACAACTAAAGCTTCCCATGAGGGATGGATACATGCCTACACCCACACTCCCAGTTGCCGGCTGAGAGTGTTCAACGACCGGGACCAAAGCTCCTAAAGATACAGTAACAGGGGAATTCTTGAATTTCATTTGATTAATCGTTACAATCTTCCCATTATATGGAAAGCATACAACGTAGAACAAGGAAGAGGCAATGGCTTGCATACTATACATCCAGTTCCGACCCAGTAAGAGATTGTAGTTGAGGGGCGCATCAACCACCTCAACCTCTATCGCAACGTTCTTCCCCCCAAAATGGACTTTAAGGGGCGGAATGATGCCGTGCGGCCTAAAATATCTCCCATCAAAAGCAGTTAACATAGTCACTGATTTCGACAACTCAGGAGAACCAAGACCCTTCCAACAGGACAAAGACATCACAGATGCAGCAGCTCCCTCGTCAATCACAGTGCGCTTGACGATCATATTAAGACATTCTACATGTACCAAAAGAGACACATAGTAGGGCAAGTGAGGCTGATGACGTGCAGTTTCAAATTTGATCACTGACGAAGAATCATCACCATTCACACCAAGAGTAGAAAGCAAAGCCTTCCTTTGCCAAGGACAACTCTGAAGCACTTCAAATCCAGACATTGCATAAGTAGTATGGCCCAAATCCTCAACAATTGAATAATTCTAGGCGGCTCGGGCATTTGGATTATGCCTCGAGCACTTAAGTACCCCCTTAGGAATGCAAGGTGCAGCCTCAGGTTTATTCGCATGTTTCTCAATGCACAAAGGGGTTCCTGGTGGATCAGGTTCTTTGCTTGGGTTGGGTTGTGATGATCCATAATCTTTCGCACGAGTCACAACCTTGGCAGCACGGACCATGTTAATGCACCCATGAGCACTAGTCTTTGGTGGATCATTCTCACTAGATTGCTCCTGGGACTTCGAGTTCATATTTTGGTTATGCGGTAAAGGGTTCGTTAGCACAGCTGGGCCTTGTGCTAAGAGTCTTGAAGCTTCATCAATTTGGGGGCATAAGTAAGTGAGGTGATCATCCTTACATAGCTTGCAAGGGAACTTAACCTTACATTTCGCTTGCTTGTCCCCACCAGCATTCTGACCATTCTTGTCTTTATTGGTAGAATTCTCATTCCTATTCCCACCCTTTCGATTATTATTCTTACCCTTTTTTCTATTCCGTCCAGGTTGCTGGTTACCCTTCTGGTCCGATGATTGCACAGAAAGTACATTCACCATTTGGGTGGGTTGAGACGAAGTCGTAGCTTGTCCCGAAGTAGACTGGTTGAGTGACCACTACTACATTTCGACCAAAAATCCGACGGCCTTCATGTCGGATTTTCGACACTTTTCTGTCGCATGTACGACACTTTGATTTTTTTTTAAGCGTCGGAAACTTTTCGTCGGTTATCCGACACCTAAGTAACCGTCGGTTAAGCGACACCTATGTAACCGTCGGTTAAATTTAAAGTGTCGATTAAGCGACATAATATGTTCGACAGAAGTGAAATTTTTTTGAAAAAATAATCCTCATGCCGTCGTTTAAGCGACAGAGAAACCGTCGATTAAGCGACGGTTGGCATTTTTTTTTAAAAACACTCTTTATTCCATCGCTGCTTGCCGTCGGTTAAGCGACGGAGATAGGCGTCGCTTAAGCGACGCTTCTGTGCGTTTTTAAAAAATATATATATAAAATCATGTGCAGTTCAGTATTGGTAACGTTGATCAATCAATTTTTCTTTGTTGTTAGTTTCTAATCCAATACCTGTTGCGCATTTGAACCAGTGGATGCCATAGATATACAATAATCCCATAACTCCACTTCTTCCTAGACTTCCTTGAGTTGCACCATGCCATTGAGTTGTAATCCCATAAGCTCATAACTCCACTTCTTCTCTTGAGTTTAAAGCGACGGCCGTGAATTTTTTTTAAGAAAAATATTTTAAATATCGAATATTTTAAATATTTTAAATAATTTTGAGCATATAATGAACTAGTTGTGATGGGCCTTTAAGCCTAAGGTAGACATATTAACCTATGGTCCAGGCTTTGGTTGTCTTACTGCATTAGTTCCCTTTCTTTTTGTTGTTGTTCAACCGTCTTGGCTAGCAGAAGATGCTGAAGGAGCCATATTGGCTTTGGTGACTTGAGTTTAAGAGTCCATTGGCGGATTTCCCAACCAGGGACAGTTCTTAATTATGTGTTTCAGAATTTGACATATAAAGTAGCTGCTTGGCAGATTGATATATCTCTGGATCTAGTCAAGTACTTTATCACAATCTTGAACATTGGATGATTCCTTAAGGTTGCCTTGTAAGTTAACATTTACACAAATCCTCTTAGTGGGAAGTAGATGAAATGTTCTCTGAGGCTAATGGCCAATATATTTTCTGATGGGTTGGGCAGGCGCTCTAGAAAGCACCAAAACTGAGGATGGGAGGCTGAAATCTCAGTCCACATAAGGATGTAAAGATAACAGAGCCTTCAGTGGAGAGTGCCT
This sequence comes from Pseudotsuga menziesii, assembly GCA_001517045.1. Lineage (NCBI taxonomy): Eukaryota > Viridiplantae > Streptophyta > Pinopsida > Pinales > Pinaceae > Pseudotsuga > Pseudotsuga menziesii. The sequence continues at coordinate 296,553 of LPNX010419205.1, forward strand.
CACTCTAACAAGTGACTACCAAGAGTTTATAAACAACCAAGGACCATGTTGCATGATACCAATGCATCTACTTAGATCTCTAAGTTGAAACATAAAGAAACACTTGGTCAAGTTTCTGATACTGGAATCATGCCAGCCATATGGCTCCCAGGTCTCATAAATCCAGGCCTAGAGCGTGTGCTCTAATTGGATATGGCCAACTAACTATCCAACTAAAATCATGTCCTCCCAGCAGCTGCAACAGAGTCTACGGCTGTGGAAATGCTCGCGACTATGACGCCCCCACCTTCTTGGCGAGAAAGGCCAACAGTACTGACAGTGAACTAATTGTAGGATAAACCTAGATCATCCCATCCATGGAAGCAAACAAC